>CAJQZN010035738.1:0-27524 GCA_907164685.1 Colias eurytheme | reverse complement strand
GCTTGTTATATACATTATACAGTATATAGCAAGTACGTAAGTACGCAATTGTGAACGCTTACTACAGACGGAATAATATGTTTTTTTGAAGTGAAACTTCTATATCGGGGTTGGAAAAAAATTTAGTGTAACATTTTTCCGTTACGCGCCATCTTTTTCTTATCGTACGTATTTCTCGACGTATTTCTGTAAAGTTGCATATAGTAAATTATTTTTTGAAAAATAAGGTCATAAAGAAGTTTCACTTCTTACGTGTGTACACTAGTACACGCACACATTTTTTTTTTTTTATTGGAATCGATTGAATCAATATATTATATAATGACATAAATCCATGAATAAATGAATGAATCTATTTAATGACCTAATAAATCCCATCTATACTAATATTATACAGCTGAAGAGTTGGTTGATTTGTTTGTTTGAACGCGCTAATCTCAGGAACTACTGGTCCGATTTGAAAAATCATTTCGGTGGTAGATAGCCTTGTTATTGAGGAAAGCTATAGGCTATATACCATCTCGCTAAGACCAACAGGAACGGAGCACTGCGGGTAAAACCGCGGAGCACAGCTAGTATTAGATAAAGTCGAACTTATCCAAACTAACGTAATAATCTTTCAAATCACGAATAAAACCGTTTCTTTCCTTTTTAATCCTTTCTATAAAAATTTGATCACGAGGCGGGATACGAACCCGTGTCTTTCCATGAATCCGTTTTCCAAAAATTCGATCCCACCCCGTGATCGAATTTTTTTTATTCTTTAAAAAATTATATACTTACACTTGTCAAACTAATCACACCCAACACGATAGTCTTTCAATATACAGTACAAAAAAAAAATATTTCCTTATTCCAGGTCACGAAATAACCCACGGATTCGACGACAAGGGTCGTCTGTTCGACTGCGAAGGCAATTTACACAGATGGTGGTCGGATAGCGCTATAGAGGCTTTCCACAAACGTGCGCAGTGTCTGATCGATCAGTATGGACAGTATGTAGTGCCGGAGGTTAATATGAAACTGGATGGGGTTAATACACAGGTATGGAAAATTGTATAATTATTATTTTACTAGCTTACCGCCCGCGGCTTCGCCCGCTTTGTCTTAAACCTAATAAATTATATACTAAAACCTTCCTCTTGAATCACATCTATTAAAAAAACAGCATCAAAATCCGTAGTTTTAAAGATTTAAGCATACAAAGGGACATAGGGACAGAGAAAGTGACTTTGTTTTATACTATGTAGTGATGATGCATTTATCGAATTGAGTTTCCTAAAACTTTTTCTCGCAACCTTGCTTTGTCTTTTCGTGGTCTTTTCCCACAATTTTCATCACTATTATACAAATAATTTTTCTCATTTTCTTTAAAAATTCATATTTGCAGGAAAGTTTACCTTAACAATGAGAAAAGATAATAATTAATTCCAATTTCTGCTTTCCTTGCATCAATTGATAGTAAAGATTGGGAGATAGTTGAAAGAGTATCAAAATGATAAGTCGTATTTGTAACAAAAATTACTACGTTATTAATTTAACCAAAAATGATCATGAAATTTCGTATTCCAGGGTGAAAACATAGCAGACAACGGCGGTGTGAAACAAGCGTTCCACGCGTACCAACATTGGCTCAGACTACACGATGCAAGCGATGAAACTCTACCAGGCCTCAATCACACACATACGCAATTATTCTTCCTTAATTTTGCTCAGGTACTCTATGTAGAGATGTAGAGATAATGGCTAGAACAATCATATACATAGTGACGAAACTCTACCAAGACTCAATCACACACATACGCAATTATTCTTCCTTAACTTTGCTCAGGTAGGTACTGTATGTAGAGATGTAGAGATAATGACTAAATCAATCATAATAATATACATAGTGACGAAACTCTACCAGGCCTCAATCATACAGACACGCAGTTATTGAAGTGAAATTTCCCTGTCGGGGTTGGAAAAAAATGTGTGCGTGTACTAGTGTACACACGTAAGAAGTGAAACTTCTTTATGACCTTATTTTTCAAAAAATAATTTACTATAGGTATGCAACTTTACAGAAATACGTCGAATCACGTGTGGTAGGGATAAGAAAAAGATGGCGCGTAACGTAAAAATGTCACGCGTAATGAAAAAATGTTACACTAAATTTTTTTCTAACCCCGATAAAGAAGTTTCACTTCAAAAAATTTAGTGTAACATTTTTTCGTTACGCGTGACATAAGGTCATAAAGAAGTTTCACTTCTTACGTGTGTACACTAGTACACGCACACATTTTTCTTCCTTAATTTTGCTGAGGTACTCTATGTAGAGACGTAGAGATAATGGCGAGAACAATCACAATAATATGTAGAACTTCATCTACTCTATGTAGAGATTATGAGTACATCAATCATTGTTATATGTACAACTCTATGTACTCTATGTAGAGATGTAGAGATTGATCAATCATATATGTAACAGCGTTAGTTACGAAACTCTACTCTAATTTTGCTCAGGTACTCTATCACTATGTAGAGATGTAAAGATTATTCAGAGCCACGCAAACGCAGTTATTCTTGCTTAACTTTACACAGGTATTCTATGTAGAGATATAGAGATTATTTGGCAAGAACCGCGCATACGCAGTTATTCTTCCTTAACTTAGCTTGGGTGTTTTATGTAGGGATTCGGTTAATAGCTGATTTTAGAGTAAAATAGTGGCGACTTGGAGTAGCTCTACATAACTGACTGAACTCTACATATAGAGTTAGAATACTGCTAGGGCTGCAGCTCTACAAGGACTGAGTTATAGCTGTGGTGATAGTGTTAAATTATAGAAATTTACTGCCAGCTTCATTACACACTGATGCTGAATGAGGTCTATACTAGCAACCATAAATTCTACCCTATAGTCGGTTCTACATATGAAAGTGTCGAGAAATGTTTTTATTTACCTTGTTGTTTCCTAACGCATGTAGAATCCAATAAAATAAATACTAAATAATTAATAAATATTTCAGGACAGTTTTCGCACACGGCACAATCTGATCCCATACTAAGCTTTCGCTTGTGTTATGGAAACTAGATGGCTGACAGATAAACATACATAGTATATAATTTTAAATAAACACTTATATAGATAATTAACACCCAGACACAGAGCAAACATCTATGTTCATCACACAAATATTTGCCCCGGGTGGGAATCGAACCCACAACCTCTGGCTTGGAAGGCAGGGCTACTACCAACCAAGCCAACCGGTCAGTCGAATGTCGAAATGTCGAATAAACTGTATTTTATTTAATTATTTACGATAATCACAGGTATGGTGCGGTGCAATGCGTCCAGAAGCGATGAGAAACAAATTGAAAACGGCCGTACATTCTCCGGGAAGGTTCAGAGTTATTGGCACTTTGTCTAATTCTAAGGATTTCGCGAGGGAATTTAATTGTCCATTAGGTTCTCCTATGAATCCTGTACAGAAGTGTAGTGTGTGGTGAAAGAAATAATTATAATAAACATAGATGGTATAACAACAAAACAATTTAAACACAGTCTAACTTTAAACCAGGGATCTGTCACTTTAATAGTTATCTATGAGAGAACCCGCGCTTAAAATTAAACTATCTAAAGTTTTTTGTGGTATGACAGAGAAATTTTTATTTTATAAATATGTCCTGTTTTAGCTTTATAATATTATCTAATAAAAAACCGTTTTTCATAGAGCGATAAAACTTTATCTTTATATATTGTTTACAGAAACTTTCATGATTTAGAATCCTTATAATAAAAAATATTTTTATATAGTCCATCAAGCAATATTTAATCCGTCCATATCCTTTATTTTACAATTACCCTCATTTTTATAAAACGTATCTCTACTAATTTCAGCTCATAATATCTGAATGTGTGAATCCTTTCAGTACCTGATTTATTATAATTATTATTTGTATAAAACTCTTTTATATTGTGAGATATTACAATCGTGCATTTTGGTAACCGTGCTTTAATTGTATATTAATATTAAGTTTGTATTGTTAGTTATTATCAATTTTTACCTAATTTATTTATAAATGAATATTTTTTAAATAAATAATATCTGAAATAAAATGGGTTTCATTTAGTATACCATTAATAAAATGCGTCAGTATTTTTTACACAACAATAATATTTTTATTGTCTTGTTATTTATAATCACGACAATGGATCATCGTAAAAAATAATAAAACAGCAACTCATACTACGTAATAAATTATTTACGATAAATACAAATGCAATGAAGAGTGCCCAGAGTTATCACATTAAAAAAAAATAATTTTAAAATTGTACAAGAGCTTTATTTGGGATACAGGTAGGTAGGTACACAAAAAAAATATGTACATATAAAAAAATAAGCCAACTTCATCGCTATTGCGACTAAACCAATTTATTCAAAACAGTGAACGCAAAATTTGATCAAATTAAAAAAAAACACACAAGGTTGCCAACTTCATTACTCCAGTTTATTAAAAAAAAAGAAATATCAATTTAAAAAAAGAACAAGATCAATAGACAAAGTTGCCAACTTCAACGCTCTGCACGTCGTCATTGCTCCATAGAGTCTCCACTTCATAGTGCGAAGGTCCGCTAATATCCACATGGTCACGGCGCTGCCAACGTAAACTGACCAGCCGGGCCATTTCCAACCACAGACGAGCTTCAAGCACTGAGAAGCAAAAAAATACATAATATATTTTATTATTATCTACCTAGTTACTTAGATAATTTAAATAAATTACTTACCAAATCTACTACTAAAATCTACAATCATGGACATGAATGGGATATGGGGCAGACGAAGGTATTATCACATCTGTTTTACTGATCAATAAAATGAAAAAAATCTTTATGGAAATAGGTGTTTAGAACTCTATATTCTGTCTAATTTTTCGATACTGTCATAATATTTATATCCTTGTCAAATCTTTGTCTGCGATCATGATTTTAAGTTGCAAACATAGGTAGTATAAAATAGAAATATGAACCAAAAACTATACTAACAGAACAAAAAAGAGAAAGCCGTCAAAAACAAAGGGTTGATGCATCCATTGACCACGCTCATGGTGTAAATCAACGCTCCAGCAGTCGGCGCCTGTCTCAAACACAGGCCACGCATTGTAGCACCAAGCCATGGCAGAAATAGATATTCACTTAGAGGGGATCGCTGCAAGAATACATTAATTATAATTAGATATACGAAATACGTTCTCTTCTTGTGATTTATAAAATTATTGTGTTGGTTGTCATACTTCTAGGAAACGGGGTGATCGATTTTTATGAAATTTGATACGTGTTTTAGTAATGATTACCTATTGAATGTAGGTTATGTAGGTGCAGAAAAGCGTTCGTCGGGTCAGCTAGCTGCGGTATAAATTTGATTGAATAATTAGACACTTTTGTAGCAAATTACATGATAAAAGCATTGATAATGCATGATTAAAACCTAATATGATTTTCTTGCGCCTTATACAAATTACAAACATAAACAGAATTATTTGCATTGAAGTACGCGCTTGTAACATGTAGGTACTCGTTGACTATTAATTACATTAGTATGTACCGACCGGTCCAAAATGTGTGCACAGAATGATCATATTATGCGTAATACATATATTATTGTACAGTTGTTTTTTCCTTCCTGTAGAACAAATCAGTTAATACAATTACCTACCACGTTTGATGAATTCCATATCAATAGTGTACTAAAAATTATAACAAGCGCGTCAGAAGCCTCGATGCACCACATCACTCCTACAGAAATGAAAAAGAATCAATTATTATTTAAAAAAGTGTACCTAAAAATCTATTTGCTCTGCCTCGCCATTATAAGTATACTTACATATTTATATTTATTATTATGAATGCTTTACTGCAATGGAAAATTTCTTAGGTGCCAATGGTGTTAATTTAAAAATTAAATAACGACATCCTAATACTAACAACTCTATGTAAATTAAATTTTTACTCACTAGACACATCAATATCA
Organism: Colias eurytheme; assembly: GCA_907164685.1. Lineage (NCBI taxonomy): Eukaryota > Metazoa > Arthropoda > Insecta > Lepidoptera > Pieridae > Colias > Colias eurytheme. The sequence continues at coordinate 21,509 of CAJQZN010035738.1, read as the reverse complement.
TCGATATACAGTTTATCATCCTTGCTCATCACCATGAAGTGTAAATCATTTGCCAACGGCTCTTCATCAAACGTCACAACTTCGAATTTCACATTGCTCACCATCCCTAGGGAAAAGCAAACAAATGCTACGAAAGTAGCTGATAATGTTTGCTTTGAATTAGAAGCTTGCAATCTCTCCGCTCTAAAGAACGTTTTGCTCCTCATATATTCGATATTAGTACTTATATAATCGAAGAAAGCTCCGATAAATGGTATTGTAGATTTTGCATAGCTCATATGTTTCGGTATGTCGGGTGAATCTCCGCTAGCCATTGTTGATGTTCTTTGCGAGTTCAATTTTATCACGTTATTCAATTTGATAAAGTTCATTTAATATTTTGACAGAAATTTTTCTTTTTCTATCATATAAAGTCATCTTTATGCAAGGCAGTTGCCAAGTCATTTTTAATTTTTGAAGTGAAACTTCCACTTGTATACGTAGTATATTATTATTAGTCTGTGCTTCCACGAAACTTCTATATCGGGGTTGGAAAAAAATTAAGTGTAACATTTTTTCGTTACGCGTGACTTTTTCCGTTACGCGACATCTTTTTCTTATCCCTAACACGCGTGATTCGACGTATTTCTGTAAAGTTGCATCTAGTAAATTATTTTTTGAAAAATAAGGTCATAAAGAGTTTCACTTCTTACGTCGTGTGTACATTAAGTACACGCACACATATTTTTTATTTTATGCTAGCTTGATGATAGAAGTCCGCCCCGCTTTGACGATCCTCGTACTTCAAGGAATGTGTCAAGGAATATTATAATAAAAGAATTAACGAAATCGGTTCAGACGTTCTCGAGTTAGGTATGCGTTTACCAGTGGTTTACCAGTTGGGATTCGTTTATAATATTTATAAGATAGATATGTAGATACGTACATTCTCAGAGCATTAAACATAAATTATTCAATAGTTGATTTGTATAAAAGAACCAAAATAATGAAAAATTAATATAATTTGTAAGGTAACGGCACCAGTCGTGGACAAGCATCCAGTAATGGACAAAATAAATATTAAATTTAAATATTAAGACCAAAATTAACGTTTAAATATAATTTGGCAATACTTAAAATAAAAGTTTGGTTCATAAGCTATCAAAATACGACATTTCATCTTATTCGGCCAAAATGTTTGAAGATGGCAGAACGTTATGTTTAGTTGCTGCGACCCGTTTCGAAGAAATCCGTTTTTACTAAGAAAATCCTTAAGGAAGTGAGGACACAATTTTGGTTATAAGAATTTTTGTATAAATGTCAGCAATATTACTTTTATTTATAGTAGTTAAGTGTACGAAATATTACACGATTTAGTATCATGATAGGTTATGTTGTTTAAATAAAATTCATCAGTGTCCATAACTGGATTTAATTCTATGGATATATCCATTTATGGACATATGTCGAAAATAAACTTTTTTTAAAGGTATTAATTACATGCGCTTTTCTGTAATGTCTTTTCTTTCTGATTAATAATATACCTATCACGACCATTTCAAACAAAGGGTTCCAATATTGTACAACAATTGTCCATGACTGGATTTGCTTTGGTTCCTATAATGGACATTGATATTTTTTGTTAAAATTACACTAATGGGTCCAACAACATAATATCTATCTAAACATGAAGAATATATTTTAGAACAATGGGTCATTATGTGCTGTGCGGCTCGTTCTCGGCTTCATTCTCTATCACTGAGTAGAGAAGTCGCATACTTATGCGTATTGTAACGCATCTATCATAGAGAGTTCTCTGATGAACTGTTTGGATCGTTGTCTGCCGCTAAATTCCACCACCATATAGCACACACGCTTAAATTTCATCCACACCATCTTGACAACAGTTTAAAAAAGCTTTTTGCCTCGTGCTACAATTTGGAATCCATATCGATGGACCGATCAAATTAAGGTTGCTGGCGGATTCAGATTAGCGATTCACTTCACAAGCGTAGCGGAATGCCAGGAAACAGAGAGATATGGCGGAACATCGTGAAGTGGGTAACATCTATCCCCCTAGAGTGATATATGACGAAGAAGAAGAATTCCCAAATTGGATGGAATGGCAGTACTTTTTTAGTTATATTTTTCATCCCTGACTTATTGAGAAAAAAACCATATTGGTGTTTCTTAACGGACATAACTCGTATTTAACAATGCATTTGTCCAATTTTTGCCTAGAAAATGGAAATTAAGACTGTTTTAAATATTATTAGTATGCAAAATAATTAATAAGTACTATTTTTTATAAATACATCTCCGATTTATTGTATTCCAATCATCATTTTCAAGATTCTTTTGATAACTATAAGTCTTCTCCAAGTGTAAATAACTGGAGAAACTACATTAGGTACAGTCCATAAATGGGTGTTCATAACTGGATGTTGTCCAAAACTGGGTGTCCATCATTAGATTTTTCACTGTCCAACACTGGTGCAAAAAAGGTGGTTTTTTAATTTATAAATAACTTCATTATTTATGCATTGTAATCTTTTTTCTAACATTGGTTACGTTAAACTAACATTGAACTAAAGGTATAACTAAACAATATCCAATAAATTTAAAAAACCTACGAGAAATTTGCAAAAAACTTCAATTTTTTCCTTAATCTGTACAAGACTGGTGCCGTTACGTTATAAAAAAAATACAGAATGTAGGTACTTAGATCTTCATCTGGTATCTATCAATTAATAAGTACCTACCGTAGGTAAAAAGGTAGCCCGCATCTTACTATGTATACCTAATAATTTTCCACGTATTATCGTCATTAATACAAAATGCAAGTCACACTTGCATAATTATTGTTTATACCTATATAAAATAAAAATAAATATAAGATTGACCTGTGAGAAAATCTTGATTTTTTAATTGCATGTGAACAATTAAGTGTACTTATTTTATGTAAAGTTATTTTGATGATTTTTAATGTGCATTATAGTAATTGTAGGAAGGTGTAACAAATAAGTACTTGGCGCACTGAAAATGACACAAAAGAGCTGTACTAATTCAATTACCTGTGCAAAAAGTTTGGCTAATAAAACTAACCTAATTACCTACTCACTTTAATATTTACATACAAGCGTGACTTGAATATTTTTATTGATAAGAATGGAGTAGTTACATGTGTATTCACGATAATCATCATTCAAGCAGATTTTTAATTTTGTTATTAACCGCGGTTCCAAAAAAGAAAGAGGTTCTCAATGCGAAGCGCTGCGAAGCGAGTTTTGTTTGATTCGTGTCGTTTGGTCCTATTTTAAAATCTGGATTATCACTTACATAATTCTAAAATTCTTAAATATAAAAAATACCTAGTTAAATATTTTAATACAAACTTTTTATAAAAATTTCCACTCTTTCTTTTGGTTATTACATTACATTTAATTATAGTAAATAATATTATCTGTGGTTCTTAGAGCAATCGTATCCGAACTTCACCTCTAGAATACCTATACCTACTAAGGGCGTATTCAGAAAGAAAGCTTGAAAGCTTTTCAACAAGTTTCAACAAACTTGTCGGCGCCGATCAGCGCTTATAAGCGCATGTTCATATATTTTCCTGCGCGGGTTACCAGCGCTTATAAGCGCCGATAAGCGCTTATAAGCGCTTATAAGTTTCAAGCTTTCTTTCTGAATACGCCCGTATATAATTTAAATGGCTATATTTTAATCTCACAAAAATAATTCACTAATTCAGTCTGTAATGAAATGTGAAAACAAATAGATAAGGCATTTTAAGTATAAACAATAAACATTGTTCCCAATTAAATATATGAATGCGCAATTATAAAACCAAGCTGATTATAAAAATACACTCTGTCATCATAAAGTATCAACTATTGAAAATATTATATTGTTTGTTTTAAGTTTTTAGGGTTCCGTACCCAAAGGGTAAAACGGGACGGTCATAAAAATAGCGTTACAAAATAAAAACGTTACGTTCCGTTCATCAATGTTCAATTAGATAAATGCAACTGGAAGTTGGTTCAATATTATTTCAGCAAGTCTCAAACTATAATAAACGAATATTATCGCTAAAAACTATCATATTCCCAAGACATAAGGTTCTAAATTATTAATTTTTAACCGCGCTGTCCTCTAGAGTGTGGGCTATTATATGAGGAATATAAATCTCAATAGCTCATTGACTGACGCACACCACAGAGCAAGTAATATAGTACGCACACATTCTCGACGCATGTGACCATAACAACGTCTATGTGTGGTTTGTGTGTATAGGATACACCGTACACGTATCCGGTATCACTACATAAACATTAAAAGCAGGGAATATCATCGAACACTACAAGTTGTTGAAATAAACTTAACCAGATCGCCCGTGTCGGTGAGCACTGGGCAATAATATATATTTATAGAAAATTTGAGTTATTTGTGATAGTGACCAAGCAATATAACAAACGCTTATTTGAGGTAAGTACCTAAATATTTGATTACCTATATTACCATTTTAGTAGAGAGTTATAACTACCTATCTTATATATAAAAATGAATCGCAAAATGTGTTGGTAAGCGCATAACTCGAGAACGGCTGAACCGATTTCGATCATTCTTTTTTTATTATATTCCTTGAAGTACGAGGATGGTTTTTATGTAGAGAAAACGTAAATATTATGTACCACGGGCGAAGCCGGGGCGGACCGCTAGTATTCAATAGTTTCATTATATTAGTTTAAAAAATTTTTACAGTAAATCGGTAACAGTAAATCGTGTAGGGCAATCCAGGGCCAATCAAACATTACAACGCCCTCTGTTTCCCACTGACCTTGAAATTCACAGAGGCCGTGACATTAAACCTTGACTTTGTGTACAATTAACAACAATACGGTAGCTATTATAAATTAATCACACGTAAATTTTATATACAAATAGGTAGATATATAACTAAGTAGGTATATTTTATCATAATAATTCATAATAGTTATATATAGGTATTATCCCAGATTACCAAATATTAACTAAGAAGTAAGAACTTGATACATATTATAAATTTTACTATATTATGTAGGTACAAATGACCCTAGAAGAAAGAAGCTACTTATCCCGTTAAAATTTAATGTATTTTCCGGGTGTTAGGATGGTACTGTGGATGGTATCTATGCTTGATATTATAAAGCTGAAGTTTGTTTGTTGGTTTGTTTGAACGCGCTCATCTCAGGAACTACTAGTCTGATTTGAAAAATTCTTTCGGTATTAGGTAGCCCATTTATCGAGGAAGGCTATAAGCTATATACCTATCATCTCGCTAAGACCAACAGGAGTGGAGCACTGCGGGTAAAACCGCGGAGCACAGCTAGTTATGAATAAATAGGAAAAATTTGAAAGTAGGTAGCTACCTACCTAACTTATTAGGTGAATTATAAGCAAATAGGTTTAAATGTAAGTAATGAAAGTAAAATCATATCGTAATTTTATTTAAATTTAAAGGCATTTACATTTTAATAATACGATAATCTATGCGGGTCAGCTACCTAGTAAATTAGGTAACTAGTTAATACCTACTTACTTACTTAAGAATCTCAATACAATTGTTGAAATCAAGTTTTAACAAAAAATAACACTTTAGTAACTATTGGTAAAATTCCAATAACAAATACCTAGTCACTACCAAAAACTCCAAATCAATTTTTTTACCTACTTTTGAATAGATTTTTTTTATTCGAGAAGAATCGCCAATAAACTTAATATGTAGTTTTTAGAAAAATCTTTACTTTTTAGTTTTGCTACTGTCCATTCATTCATTAAGAGAATTATTTTAATTCAGTAGATTGCTGTTTCCTGGCTAATAATTATTATGTGCGTGTAAGATATATTAGAGATATTAGATACAAATGTTAATTGTAATTTGTATGAATGAATATAATAGGTAAGATTTCAAATTGATCTTCCATCTATTTCAGATCCAGACATTTTTCAAAAATTAAGGATGGTGAAGGCAAGAAAGTACGTCGTAAAGAAACATTTCCAAGGTGTCCCTAAGCGTGATGATTTTGAAATCGTTGAATATGAACTTCCTCCATTAAAACAGGGCGAGTTTGTCGTTAAAGCGGATTGGATCAGCGTTGACCCTTATCTTCGTGCCTATAACTCTACTATGCCTGTTCCTTACGACCAGTTTAGTTTCCAAATCGGCACCGTTCAAGAGTCAAAGAATAACTCGTTTCCCACAGGAACAAAGGTCGTTACGCACAAAGGCTGGTGCGATTACAGCATAGTTAGTGAGACAACTGATCCTTTTGGTAAAGTTTATAAACTACCTAATCTACAAGGTCTACCCACTGAACTCGCCCTCGGTGTTGTTGGAATGCCTGGAGCGACTGCTTACTTTGGTTTCCTAGAAATCTGTCAACCTAAAGCCGGCGAGACTGTTGTAGTAACGGGAGCTGCCGGCGCTGTCGGATCAATCGTAGGTCAGATAGCTAAGATAAAGGGCTGCAGAGTGATTGGATTCGCTGGTTCCGATGACAAAGTGCAGTGGTTAGAAAAGGAATTAGGATTCGATAAAGCAATCAACTACAAGACAGCTGATATACCCAAAGCATTAGCAGAGGCTGCTCCAAAAGGAGTTGATTGTTACTTTGATAATGTTGGAGGAGAATTAAGTAGCACTATAATGGGACAGATGAATAAATATGGAAGAGTATCTGTGTGCGGGAGTATAAGCTCTTATAATGATGATCATACAAAAATGCCAAAGGCGACAGTTGTTCAACCATTTATTGTGTTCAAAGAGCTGAAGATTGAAGGTTTTATTGTATCACGTTGGTCGCAGCCCAAGGACAGATGGCATGAGGCGTTCGCTGATTTAGCGCAATGGATTAAAAAAGGACAGATTAAAACTAGAAGTCATGTAACAGAGGGTTTTGATAAACTGTACGATGCATTTATCGGTATGCTTGCTGGTGAAAACACTGGAAAAGCTGTTGTTAAAGTTTAATACTATTTTAACCCTCCCTGTTAAATTGTATGCAGGTATCAAAGTGTTCCATGTTATGTAATCAAAATAAATGTTCGTTATTTCTTATCTATTATTTTATTTCTGTTGTATTATGACAAAATATACGCACTATTAATTTAAATACCTTCATTTTAATTAAATTACCTAAACCTTGTCTGTTTTTCATGATATTGACTAAAATTATTAATATGAATATTTTACTAATAAAGTGCCAAGTAAGAAGTGAGGCGGATATTTGAATTTATTATAATATTATATACAAGCTGTAATCAAACATCGTTTTGCATAACATGTTTTATCTATAATTATTGTAGATGCAAGGCCCTACTTCAAATACCTACCTTCTTATACAAACGTGACTTAAATAATTTTATGACTTACTATAGTAACAAGTACATACAGTACAGTGTACTCTACTCACGATAATGATCATTCAAGTACTTACATACCAATGAAATCGTGCCCATTAAACAAATGTAACCTAGGTTAATTGTAAAAATATTTTTTTTCTTCACATTTGCTTTTCCCATATTAATTAAATTTTTACCTGACAATTTTGATATAATTTTGAATACATTGCTGGTAACTATGTATATTGTACCTACATTCATTATGCTGTCTCACTTATTTTATTAGGAATCACGTACCTAGTTAGTTATGTACATAAAAAATTGTTCTAATGTTACTATAAATTTTAAAGCTGGGTGTAAAAAATTTAGTTTGAAACATAACCAGGATATTGTCTGGTAACAAATCTTTAAAATTATTACAATTAGTGTTTAACATCACTATTCACTAAAAAAGATCCGATACGCGATACGAAACACCCAAAATCCCCCAACTACTTCAACTCATGTGACTCATCGTATAAATAAATAACGTCTACAGTTTATTTTTATCGCCAAAAAAGTCTAGTCATGCAAACTGATAAAGTTTTTTCACGATTTGCCAAATGGTTATCGTATTTGTATAATAAATCGTTATAAATTATCGTATCTGTAGACGATGTTATTATAGAATCTATTTCGATCGTTGAAAACTTGAAACGGATGAAATTTATTGTATTTTAATACGAATTGTATTGTTAATAAATTAACAGGTACTTATATGAGATGAGATATATATTGAATGGAATACAAAAATAAAATTAATGTATAAAAGTGTATGTTTAATAGTTACCTTAAATACAACATAAATTTAAATTACATATTATCTTAATCACTAATCTTAAAAACTAAATATTTTTAGCCTTCAGCGAAAACAAAGCAATACAATTCTCAGTCAAGACAATTTATCAAATAATAATTTAGAATAAATACAGAGTCAAGAGATTTTCTTTTTCATTCATCCATGTTTTAATTTATTTTTAATTATTTAATTTTAAGGCAATGTTACACTTAAACCTATTATGTACTTACCTTATAAATACACTAAAAATATAAGGACATTAATTATAATTTATTAGACTTTAGAGCTACATATAGGGCTTTTCTTGGTCTATTTTTCCACTAGCCCTATCTTTATCCACCACGAAGAAAAACCTTCCACTAGAACGAGAAAGGTTGCTCTTTTTAATAAGAAGTTATTAGTCTGACAGCTGCAACTTCAAGATATTATTCTCGATCTAGTTAAAGATATTCCTAAGGGGTTAGAAATAAGATGAAGATTTATATGTCCCTGGAATCTGGATAATAAAAGTGATTAGTCAAGGTGGGGGAGAAATTTCCAAAAGCATGAGACTGGCAGTTACATATTATAAAAAAAAAAATTAAATGAAATTTGTCTCCCATGAGGTTTGATCTCAATCATAAAGTGAAGAGATACATAGTTACTGAATAAGGTCTAATTCTCGTTATTTACATATTTAGGCTTTTAAAGGGTTTTACTTTTACATCTATATAAAATAATTACTTAACACGCACTCGTCAAATAAGTTGTAATTACTGTTGTACGCTTTTTAAAATTATTATTCTTAAACAATACACCTTTATTTGTTGTCTATGGTTTAACAACTCGTTAGTTTCTAGTAATTTCTGAAAACTCAAACATTACTCAATTTTAAGAAATTTGACCTGAACCTTTTGTTCCTGCTTATTTTAATTAACCTCAAAATAAATAACAATTCAGTATTCATAATCAACACGTTAAATTCAAACGAATTGGTCAAACACCATAATATGTGTCAATTTATTCATTTAGCACTCACACCAAAAATGGTTCTTTACTGAGAGCGTAGTCCACAATTATTTTACATAGATAGGTGTTAAAACTATTTCACGTATTGATTTTTTTCGGTGCCGGTTCTTCGGTTTCACTGGGCTTGCGTTTCCTCTTGATGAGATGTGAAATATCTGAAGCCGCTGGTTTTGGTTTGGATTCTGATGATGAACTGGCTCCGTTGCTTTGGGATTTCTCTCCATTTGAAGGACAGAGTGTTTCTCGTACTCTTTTTATGGTCTGGAAAAATTAGTGTTATGTTTTAGATTCCATAATTTATATTAATAGTATATGTATTCTCTCGTAATCTAATATCTCGGAGAACAGCTTTACTAAATCAGATTTATGGACAAAACTTGATTTGTTTTACTTTGCAGCTTTTAGCAAACTAAAGACTCGGATGACAAATGATAACTTATACTTTCAGAGCTTTTCTATCTTATTTATCCATAAATCTATACAAATAGTTAATAGCTGAAGAGTTTGTTTGTTTGAACGCGCTAATCTCAGGTCAGATTTGAAAAATTATTTCGGTGTTAGATAGTCTATTTATCGAGGAAGGCTGTAGGCTATATTAAATCATCACACTAAGACCAACAGAAGTGGAAGCACTGCGGGTAAAACCGCAGGGCACAGCTAGTTTCTAGATATAAAGAATGAGTTTTGCTTATTGTGTATCTATGTAATTTTGAATATTAGACATCCAGTTACATAATCGGTGAATTTTAGATTGTAATTATTGAAATCCCTGTGCATTCATGCATATTTGATTGCAATCAAATTATTTTTTTTTATGGCATAGTTCATGATCTAAATAATATATTTATCCTATTATGATCTACCAGTCCAGAAGATGCCAGGAGCAACAGCTATCTTTACAACAAAGCATTTATTATAATACAAAATATCCTTATTTATCATTCATAAATTAATTAACTATGCTTTAACAAAATGCTTTGTCATTAAAGAGATTAGTGGGACTAAATTTAAAAGTTAATTTTATATGATCTGATGGATAATATGAAAGATGTAAAATCTATGTAGTTGTTTAACCATATTGTTTTCAGGCATCATAACTTTAAAGAAAAATGTTGGAAAAATGATGTAATTTTAAAAGAGCAATTTTGTCGTATCTTGAATACCCTCTGTAGAAACTTTTTTTAACCAGTGGTAAATATTAAATTACATATTAAGATTATTTCCTTTAAAATCTACCTCTCTCAAACAATCAATATCAATTTTTACAGATAAAGGTTATAAAAAACATCAATGGCCACACACCACAAACAAAAACCACATGGCCATCAATGTATTGGGTTCGCTGCAATAACAACACGCGTTAATTTCGAACATGTTTATTTCAAAAAAAATCACAATACAAAAATGGCCTTGTGGTATAACAATACAATGTTACTTATATACTAACCGCTAAAGCGTTGAGATTAAGGCACTGACTATAACATAATACTGACAACAATTTTGAATTATTTTTATATTATTGTTACAAATGCCTTGCTGCTAACATATTAGAATTATGAATATATAACCTTAAAAAGAACATGACAAAATTTTATAAAGGGTGAAAATTTACAGATTCAAGTATAATATCAAAGTATTACTTTAAAAAAATTAACTTGTAATTGTATTATTATTGTATGGATTATTACATATAATAAATCGCAGTTACCGTAGCAAAAATTAAAAAGGCACTAATAATATCACATTTCACAAAAATTAGCATTATGTCAGATTTAAAAGATCAGTCTTGAGTCGGCAGTCAATATATATCTATACTAATGAGTATTATCAGTCTACGTAATTTTAAAAATGTTACTCGCGCCAAAAAAGAAAGGAATGGAAAATTTTGGTGAGGAAGCAAGACAGCAATACATGAGTTTTTATGTGTGAGAGAGACAGAACATCAACACAATTTACGATTCCTTCCTTTATGAGCATCGGTTATACCAAATTTGGCATTGTAATTGGCAGAATACTTATCAACTAATAGTCAGCCTTGGGGATATTTAGGCCTAAAAGATAGCAGTTACATTATGGTTATTACGGTTCATAATAAGCAGTAATAAGGAGGGAATTAGTTTGTAATTTTATGAAGTTATTTGTCTATTCCTACAACTATCTTGTAACAATTTTTAATACTAAAATAGGAATGCAACATCACAGCAACAATTTCACCTAACACTAATTAAAAAAGGGATGTCAAAAACACACAACTTGTAATCCAAAACATAAAACCTTATAAATATAACCATATTCACAATCAACTTCATAAAACTACACACCTAACCTTACTAGTTAGATACGAAACAAGAAGCTTATATCTAATACACTGGAGATTACACTATGACCATTAACTTGTAACAAGAAAATATGACGTTGAATGACGCCTGTATGTTTTTTTATCCCTTTCACACCTAACTTGGCAAGTGGGTGTGAAAGGGATAAAAAACATACAGGCGTCATTCAAGGTCATATTTTCTTGTTACAAGTTAATGTTCATATTAAATGTCCAGTGTATTAGATATAAGCTTCTTGATACGAAACTAAGCCTCAACTTCAATATGGCACATATTTTTCTCCCTTATAATCATGTTCCGCAGCATGTCTCTAGTCTGCTCAATGCATTCACAAGGTCTTACCTCCGCCTTATAGTCCATCATGTCTTGAATTTTTTCCTGTATTTCCGGTAATAATTCCTTCAACTCCTTTATTTCTCCCTCAACTGAATATAAAGGATCTGCAGAGTATTTCTTAACTGTAGCATCGTCAGTTGCGGTAGGACTTTCCAGTGATTTGATTCTAGTTTCTAGAATGTTCGCCGCGTTCTTGAAGTGTGTGATTGCGTCTTCGAAGTTTGACGCGAGGGAGTTTGCGAGACCTGCGAGTAATATATTAAAAATATTATAATTAAAAAAATGTTGTGTGGTTTTATTAAACCACGGTAAAAGTGAAATTTAGGCACAAAATTATCGCAGCCGACCGTCACGCGACATGCGCTACACAGACTAAAAAGTTTGAGACGATGTAATAAAAGTTTCACTTTAAAAAGATTTCCTGCAAATTAGCTGTATGTTATTTAATAGTCAAATGTCTATTACTGGCCAAAAAGTTTTTCTATTTACAAGCATGGAAAATGGAATTTACTTTTTATATAGAATAGTTTATTTAGAAGACATATGTCTCATAATCTTGTGCAAAAATTTATACTTTATTGAATATTCATTATTTAAGAATTGTATGTATTAATTAATCACTTTAAATGTCTACTAGAAAAAACTTACCAATTTGATAATGTGTTTCAGCTATGCGCCGATCATCACTGCGGTACAGTTCCTTTTGAATTTCCAAACAGCTTACTGTAAATCAAATTATTACCATTCAATTAATATTGATTATATGAGGCCCTGGTCTTGAAATATAAACACCATATCTATACTAATATTATAAAGAGGAAAGGTTTGTATGTATGTATGTATGGTTTTCACGCATAAACTACTGAACCGATTTTGATGAAATTTGGCACAGACAATCTTTAGACCCTGAGAAAGAACATAGGCTACCTTTTATGGCGAAATATGCACCACGGGCGAATCCGGGGCGGACCGCTAGTGTTTTTATAAAATTGACAGACCAACCAACAAGAGAACATGGGAGATCACCATTTAATTACACCTAACCATACCATACTTTATTTAAATATTTAATAAAAACGTTTTTACACCTCAATGAATTAACATAAATGCCTACTTCATATTTTTTGGTTTCTTACTTCATAAAAAATTTGGTTGTCTGTAAAGTCGGTTTACTGACGATAGTTGAACGTGACAACGGCCTATTGTGCTTCTTTGTCGCTCGTTCCGCGCTCTCGCTTGCACTTCAAGCCTATGGAACCCCTCAGCGCGAGGTAACGCCGCATGAGTTTTTTCGTGCGTGCAGCCGGCTCTATCGAATTATAAGACGTTGTCACGTCAAAAATTAAACAAAAACACAACTTACGCATATCAACAACAGCCTTGTCATATGTTTCACTCTCGAGAGCAACCTCACCAAGTGCAAGATGGACATCGGCTAATAATGTACGAGCAGCTTCCGCCTTCGATTGTGCGCGACGCTCTAGTATGCTTCTGGCGAGATCTGAAATTATAATGTAAATTATATTTAAGATAAATTAATTTTTGTAATGAAATAAGAAGAGTTAGGTTGAGAGAGAGACATTTATTTTCAAAGAATTTTTACAATTCACTTATTCTAACGTTTCACAATAACACATAAACTTGTACTACTTGACAAAAAAAATTAAAGAATTTGAGGGTGAGTGGAGATTATTTTGTGCAATAATATCGTCTTATGATGGTATGGCTGTGTTCGTGAGGAATGTTAACACGGATATAAAGCAATTCAGCAAGTTATGCAACTTCATAAAACTAAATTTCTTTGAACTGAAAGTAATGCACATACCACAATAATAAAAAGATTATGTGAAGTCCATAATTTACTTGACAATACATATTTTTACTTAACACTTATACCTGTGTACAAATTGTTTTACAAAAATATTGGTATCTTAGCAATACTTACAGAATGGTATAAATTATGTTTGTGCAAGTGTGCAAGCACTATATAAAATGTAATCAGATTTTATTACTAAAATTTGATGCACAAAAAACTTTAATAAAAAAAAATACAATAATATGATTCTTACCTAACATTTCCCAAGCCAGCTGTAGATTGTCAACATCATCTTCATTGTCAAGGTTCACCATTGATTCATCATTTGCCTCTCCATTTGATGTACCCTACAGAAAGATGTATTATAAATTACTAGCTTTCCACCTGCGGCTTCGCCCGCGCAGTCAAAGAATAACCCGCATAGTTCCCGTTCCCGTGGGATTTCCGGGATAAAACCTATCCTATGTCCTTTCTCGGGTATCAAAATATCTCTATAGCAAATTTCATGCAAATTGGTTCAGTAGTTAAGGCGTGATTGAGTAACAGACAGACAGACAGAGTTACTTTCGCATTTATAATATTAAGTATGGATTTTCGAACAAAATGAAACTGTTTTCATTTATATTTTAAAGACAATACATAACTTAAACAATTGAACCTATTGTAAATACCATAAACGTTTTAAAATACATATATAAGTATTAAACTTACAATGATAAATGATTTTCTCTATGTAATATCTACGACAGTAGATATTCTCACCACAAAAATATATATACCCCGCATCATACAGAAAAAAGATTATTACAGTTGAACTTTGTTTGTTAACTAAAAAAAGTTTGCATAGAACATTTTGTTCTTCTTTAACCCATTGAGCCCCAAGCGGCCCGATCAGTCCCAGACACAATAGATTTTCTATTGTGTATGTGGTTCCGGGGCCTGAGTTACTAATACCAGTCTATGTCCGATTATCCGAATTTTCAATCATCTAAGTCCCAATAAATTCAGTTAATCTGCGTTCTACTTTACTTTATTAACTTACAGGCTGTTCATCTTGTGTGCTACTCTCTGGTTCTGGAGCCTCTGCCTCCGCTTCATCTTTCGTAGTGGACTCCGCTACGCTCTGTTCCGCTTCTTTCTCTTTCTGTGTGACATCTCCATTCGCTTCACTCTGTTCCATAGCATCGTCATCTCCATTTTCTTCTTGTTCTGTTTATTAAATTCATGTAAGATAATATTATATAGTAAAAAGAGCTTGAATAAAATAGTATTGAGGTGAACGATATTATACACAACCTTGTAGTTTCTCAAAATGTGGTTATAAAAGTCATAGAAGTGTTGCTTTAGTTATTAATAGAAAATACATAAAAATACAAGAAATAAATTGTAAGTTGTCCAGCATATTTTTACCCAATGCTTTAAAATAGTTAATAATAAAATCAAACATACCATCGTTTTCATCATCATCATCTTCAGCATTGTTTGTTCCTGGCATACCATCTCCAAGGACACCATTTTCTTCCCTCGACAAACCAAGAAGAGCTTTGCCATACCTAATAAAAAATAATCATATACAAAACAACCAAAAATGATTTTAAATGTTATTAAAAAATTTAATTTAATGTTCATATTATTAAATTCGTTTTACAGAAAGTTAACTGAGCTTTATGTTATCACTACATAGTATAAAACAAAGTCGCTTTCTCTGTCCCATGTCCCTTTGTATGCTTAAATCTTTAAAACTATGCAACGGATTTTGATGGGGTTTTTTTAAAATATCAAGAGGAAGGTTTTAGTATATAATTTATTAGGTTTTAGACAAAGCGGGCGAAGCCGCGGGCGGTAAGCTAGATTATTACAAGCAAGTCTATAATTCTGCTACACAAAGACCTCCACCCATAACAACCAAAAATTACACAATTATTACTAAATACCGACTGAAAATCATTGTGCGTAATAAAAAAAGACATTACCATAAATACGCCTCAGCACATTGGTCTGCAGTGTCACCATGTTCCTTGGCTAGTTCCTCACAAGCCTTAGCCAAGCTCTCGACAGCCGCTCCATAGTCCCTCACGGCAAGATGTCGGCGACCCACTGCCAATAATTCCGTCGGAGTGGTAGGCACTTCGGATACTTCAGCCATCTATTTAAAATTATAAAACAAACAATCAAACAATGGCCGAACGTATTTGACCCACCAATGACCCACAAACAAGTTTGATAAAAAAACACAAACTATTTTGCCGGCAAACTGTAACGGTTACTTTTGACATTTACAATTATTACAATAGAACTTTTACACATGATACCACGTGGACAACAATAATGTAAAACTTTCTAATTTAAACTTATTTGCTATTGATTGTGGATTTTAACAACTTATATGCAATAAAATCGTTTTTATACAGTAAATTCAACACAATTAAAATGCGAGAAATTGTACGTTATACCTGTTTGTCCTATCAACTCACCTTTCAAACAATTAAGCCAGGAATAATTTAATATTAGGTTTTGCTCGTATCTCCAATTATCTTTGCCTTTTTCCACTGAAATGTTCGCCGAGTTAATGTGGAAAATATAAATTAATTCACTAGAAGCAGCGTCGTGTAACCGATGAACGTGATCTCTCGTAAATAATGGCCGACCGGTGATGGCCGACGGGTGAAAACTGAAAGTTGAATCATCTGTCAGATGTCATGTGTCAATCATAACATTTTGTTGCCATAGTAATAATTTTATTTGTTAAATAAAATCGAAGCATTCTTCGATAATTGGATATATTTTAATCCAGATCTATGTTTATGCATATATTCTAAAACAAAAATCGAAATTATGTAACGCCATCTGCGTGCGCTGGTGCTGTACTTACACAAACTTTTTCTTTTTGTTATTATAATGACCTTCGCAGTAATTTCACTTGTATACTCTATAAATGCTCTTTACCTATAGTCTATGCTTTCGATGTCTTCGTTATTCCCGCCACAGATTCCCGCGCTTTTTACTACGATCAACAATGTGTTTTTTTTTATTTTTACTTTTATCTAGTGTGTTTGCATTGTGAGATTGATTTTAATTTTTACTAGGCAGTTGTTGTTTATCTTTGCTTATGATTGCCTTGGGCCGCATCTGAGGGCCGCATTAAATCGTGTCGACGTATCTCTCACTCACAGTCCGCGTCCGAAGATTTGGATTTAAGAAAAACATCCTGAGAAAATGTTTAACCACCTAAAATCAAATGTTTGCATAATGTTGGTATGTGTATTCATATGTATAATACATACTATAAATTATTATAAATATACCTAAATGAATAACTACAGCATAGTTGCAAGTACTTGCAGCATCAAGTAGTGTCGTCAATTAGGTACATAGTAGGTACTTAGAGTTCCACGAATGATAAACTAAAACTTCATCTAGATGAACTACAAAATTACCGGTACCTACAATTAGTTATTTTTCTGATTCTGGAATTTTTCGACTACACTTTATTCTAGTGTCTATTCGAATGTCGATACAGTTTTACTAAAGAATGATATAAAATTAACTATTTAGGTAATAACTAACTAATAAGTAACTATGTACAATGTACATATCTATAATAATCCTCATTTTCATTGATTAAGTATTTGATAATTTCATTTTATAAACTAATTTACCCAGGTAAGAAGCAATTTTATTATTAAGTAACTAGCATTTCGACCGCGGTTTCACTCGCGTGGACTTTGAGGATTTTCGAAGAAATGGCACTTTGGGCATTTATGGCTGCGTGTTAGCGCCTAGCCGATCCCGCGACTTGGTTCGCGCGTGCGTGGATTCGAATTCCGTGAAATAGAAAACTAAAAAAACGCGTAGGTACGTACAACTTATTAAAAAAAAACTTATTTAGAGCCTTATTCTTAATACCTACCTCTGTTTCATTTTTAAAGATCTATCCATATGACGTGTCATTTATTTAATGCATATTGGCGATTTTTTTTCTGGTTACATGAACATTGTAAGGATAAAATGCCCCTAAACAATTTACTTAAAGATATTAAATGTACGTAGTTGAACCTTAATATTTTGTCATATAACTAAGAATTTTGTCACTATCGGCACAGTGAATTTTACCTGCGACGCACATTCAAACAGACAAAATAGACAAACAGAAAAAAAGCTATTATATTCTCATCTATATTGCATACTATCAGTTACTTACTCTAGTCAAGGCAAGGCAAGCAAATTGCTTGCCTGAGCATATTGAAATTTTGGAAAGAGTGATATCGATATTTTGTACAATTATTTTTTTTTCGTATATTTTTTTTTAAATATACTTTAGCTACCTACGTTAAGAATTGAGAACCCTTGCTCGTTTCATTTGGTTTTATGATTGTCATGTCTTTAGTTTAAAAACGAAATAGAAAACTTGCTTATTTCTATGATGTAATTCCTCGGTCATGATGTAGGTAACATTATTTTGCTCACAATATATTACGCTATTAAAATATGGGAACTATATTTTCTATCACCAAAATTTATATTTGTCATCAAGTTGTATCACCTAATAAATAGATCTATCACCACGAAATATTTTCGTTCTCAGATAAACAAAAATTGTTCCCAGGTATGAATTATCAAATTAATGTTAATATATGTGTAAAATAAGAGATCGATAACCAATAAAATTATATTGCATTACATGAATATAAACTTCGTTCTTATAATAACAGTTTTGTTACTTAAATAATAGCTCTGTGCTCAGAATGGTAGATCTGTCACCAAATAAATTGATTATCGATCCCTGACTGCGACTCCTTTTTATTTGATATTTTGTCACCAATACACCCAATACAGTAGTAACATTTTATTTCGTTCAGATATTAAATTAATAGTATTCGTTACCAATTTAATCCATCAATTTATAATTTTAATGAAAAAATGATCAAAGTTGCGGAGACAAAATATTGGCGCGCTTTAAAAATTGACCAATCCGGCCTCAACAATCCTATTATTTTTAAGAATAAATATCGATTATTTTAACTTTAATTAAGTGTTTTATCTACTATTCTGCTAGCCATAAGCCAGCTATTTTAAACCAGCGCTGATTGTTCAGTGGTAATTATTTTAAACAATAAATATTGATTATTTTGACTTTAATTCTTTTTATTTACTACTCTGCTAAAAATTTTATACCAGTGGAAATTTAGAACCTTGGGAGTCTTGTTAAGTAGCAGAATCTTTTGGTTGAAACGATGATGACAACCCTAATTTTTTATTTGAACTTAAGGCTGCAGTCTAGCAAAATTGCGTTTTCAACAAGTTATTTGACAATTTTTTCCCGGCTAATGAAATGATAAACTGATTTTTTTTTTCTTGTTTATCAATTAGTGTTATATACGCAATGCGCGTGAATTTTTTCACATTTATAAAGTTACTTTATGTTACCTTAATCAGGCCTTCAAGATAAGTCTCTTTCCCCCAAAGACATTTCGAGCTAAGTTTGTGCACTCACTACGTTGCAACCGATTACAATTTACACAATCTGATCAGCGCATTATTATCCATAGATAGTCGTTATTAAAAACTGCTGAATACAATTGCCGAAAAACTTATGATTTTCTTAATTAGAACGTTATAAATTCATTAAATTTCCCATTTTTTGCCTTACAAAATCTATTGATAAATACTGCTAAAAGTTATTTTTTCCATTAATTTATTCGAGTTGGTTGAAGACCAATGAGTATTAATCCTTTAAAAAAATTTTTTTTTTGAATTTTGATAATTCTTTAAATATTAAAAAAATATTTAAAATAATTAGGAAAAATTCTAGCGAATTTCTTTAGTCGCGCTCCTTGGGCCGGAGCGTTCTGACGTGTGCTCTACGCTCGATTTTCCTTCATACCGAAGTGAAAGTTGCTCTACTTCATTAAATTTAATATTTTTGTTAATTGATTATTTTTATCTTAGTTTTGTGCAAATATTCGTATTTTTAAACATTTGATTTCGATATGGAAAATAAACGAAAAAAATACGCGTGTAACTACTAGAAAAAAAATTATCTTCGAACATAAAGTTAATGGAACCAAATAGATTGCAAAGGTGATTGGCAACAATTTCTTTATTTTACGGGGTGTCAGTAAAGGGATGTATATTTCTTTAAAACGTAAGCTCATAAATTTTCTTAGAATATTTTTTTTTTGAAGTTCCAAAAATGTTTATTTTTCGTTTGAGAAATACGAAATATAATATAAACTTGTATTGAGAACTTGAACTTCCCAAGTTCATCCGGGGAAATCCCCATACGGGGAAAATGATTTGTTTACTCCAAAATTATATGCCGAGGTGTTTTAATTTTTTCTTCTAGTCATTTTCAACGTAGCGGCATGTTGTTTGATTATTAATTTTGTAACTTAAATACAGGATGTTGGTTTTATATTCTGATCTTACAGACGCGCTGACAAATTTAGTCCGCCATTTCTAGTTTAGTCTACCAACTCTAAGTACCAATATTAAAACGAATGGATTATCATCACATCATCAAAACTCAGATGTAATGGAAGATCACAATAACATAAAAAACTCAGTGGGTGTTGAGAACTAAACAAACAGAAGTAACAGAGACGCGAAGAATAAAAAAAGAGGACGAAAACGATAATTCGTTGATGCTTTCCCTTTTCGACGTATTGTTAGGGTACATCACCAATCTGCAAAAAACAAAACTGATGATTCCCAATTGCTGATTAAAAATGAAAAACAAATAATCGACAACAGTGGTGAAAATTTGCTGATCACAATGAAACATCCTTCAGTGGTAGCAGATTTACTCATTTCAAATGTATCGGTGAACAGCGTAAAGGAGAGGAGGACAGGAAAACATTATGAATGTGGATGGTGGATTGTATACAGGGTGTAATCGATAAGTGTGTGCAGGCGATTATGACGTTATTATTGCAGGTATCAAAAAACTTAAAACTGATATCGAAATTACTTTACCTAATGAGCAAAATGACAATAATAACTTTTTAAAAGTATAACGAGAAATATCTAAAATATTTACTTTATACACTCCCATATCAAAAAGGGAAAATGGGACTAGTAGAAGTTAAATGTCTAATTCCGGCAAAAGACATGAATGCGGAAGATGCGGTTAAAAAAAATTTTAATATTTGAAATACAATGCAAAAAATAACACTTTTGTCATAGATAAGAATCATGACTATGTTTTCTAAATTCAGGGACAACTAAACGTTGCAGAAGCAGAAGTCTGCTTATTTGCTGTTTGGACTGGAGTGAATAATTCGTTAAAAATAGAATATAATTATAAAAAAGTATGTAACTTTTTGGCAAAATAAAATGATGGACCATTATCAAGATTTTACATAAATTGCCTACTGTCAGAATTGATTGATTCGAGACTTCAGCATTCGATGCCCATCAAGGACCCATCCTATATCATTCAAGCGATTGAAAAAAAAGAGATAAATCCAGTGCAACCGATAAAGCATCAGAATGCTAGCAAAAGATTTATTAGGTTTATCAATATAAATCTATATATTACACATAATATAATAAATCTGTAGAAGACGGGAAGACTGACATCCGCGCGGACGGAGTCGCGGGCGGAACCTAGTCAGAAATAAATATCTTTTGTTTTCATTTGCGTATTTTTCTATTTTATAATTTTTTAACACAAACATTACATTTTTTTTATTATATACAAAATTTGTTTATCCGTTTTATTAGTTAAACTGAACAACTTTCACTAAGAAACTTAGGTCGAAAAAAATGTATAGAGTTATGCATTTTGTATGGAAAGCTTATTTTTTTT
>CAJQZN010035734.1:17736-30547 GCA_907164685.1 Colias eurytheme | reverse complement strand
GATAGTAATCACTTGCAAAAATGGGCGATGTATCCCGGACTATACGTCATAATATTTGCCTGCCCAAAAAGCAAGTCTTTCGCAGTGGCGTTTTAAAACGCGTATAAAATTTTCTCTTATAATTTTTATGAGTTTTCGTTAATAGATTAAGTTCCTTATTTAGATTGATTTTCTTCTGCTCAATTAAGTTCCTTATTTAGAATTATATCATCATTGTTCTATAATTAGACAATCGTTTTCCTCTATTTTAAATCAATTTGTTTTCCTTAAAAACATTGATAATTTGCGTCAAGCAAAATTTGAACTTTAAGGAAGATTGTTCAGTAAATACAAATAAGAAGGTAAAAAACAGAACCAAACATCTATGTCAAGTGAATTAATAATTGTTTTTTAACATGAGATTTATTTTAAATTTACGTAATTTCTCGTAATGATGGTTGGCTCAACTTTTAGTACAAAATTGCTCAACTAATAAGCTTACCCTTTGTTGAAATCGTCCCTAAAAGGATTAAGGCAAGGATTACGGATCAGGAAAGAAATAAGGGTCGAACAACTTTGTTTGTGACCACTTAGTGATGTAAACACAGACTACACTCTAAAAAAATCTTATATTTACAGTTTACATTCCAGATAAAGAATCTTTATGTGATATAGTGCCAGTGCCTATAAATTATTAAAATTTTACTAATTAGATTATGATTACTTTTCCTTGAATTTTGCAGTTTTGGGATTATTATCAAAGATATTAATAAATAAGGTTCGGTATGGCACAGAACGTGAAACATGTTCATTTATTAAATTGAGTGTTCACTGATTTAGTTTCTTTCTGGTTATGTCAATATGTCTTCTCTCCAACTGTTTTTTTCCTATTCGATTTAACTAAAGACCGAATGAAGGTTCTCTTCATTGGATATTTGTTGACTTTCTGAAATTGAAGCCCGAATTCATGTAGCGTTTCCCAACGCAAGTGCGCAGTTGGAAATTACTGCCTCAACTTTTACAAGGAAATATGCACGGTATAACCAAAATACTGCCTACATTTCACCGATCTTCCGAAAGGTGTATTCTGTAGATCATATTTCATGAAACTCGAGTGGTATCGTATAATTCCGGTTGCTTTAGTGTTATAGTTTGTGTAACAATGGCGATATTGTGCGGTGTAAAGCGGTAAAATTGTGTTTGTGTATAGGTTTTTGCGGATTTATGTATCTATAGATTTACATATTTTAGTTCTTTTAATGTAGAGAGACTAATTATGTATAATAATTAGTTAGTAAAAATGGTAAATATAATGGTATAGTAATGGTAAATGGTACTCGACGGATATTTCATAAAAAAAATTGCGATACCTAAAATTAATATTATATTTTACTTTAGTAAAATCGAAGGTGCTATTGCAAAATGTAATAGGAATGGAATATTTTTCGTTGAGAATTAAAATTAAGTTAGAAGAAACTATTAGGTACTATTGAGGATAAGCCGTCACCACCAAACAATACTGGACGAAAATATCATCAACAGCATACAAAATTTTATTTATTAGTCTACAAAGCCTCCGAAATTATATTCTTCAAGGTACACAATATTTTAATTAGTCTTTTGCCTGTTAGTATCCACTCGCTATTCAGAAAGTGGCACTTGAGATGTAGGCCGATATCATAATGAGAGCTCTTTGCAAGACAAGATAGCCTTGGAATCAAGGTTTCTGTTTAGATTTTAACTGAACCTAACCTGATTAAGGGGTTAAGATGTTAATCACGGTTTTGATGAGTTTTAGAATTGACTCGTTTTGTAGATATTTTACTTGGTAATTTAGTTTTAAGTGTAAGTTGTTTAGTGTTTATAGGGAGTAATTTTTTAAGGGCGGAGGACAAATTAATTTCCTAGTATCTTGAGTTTTTTTGTTCATGATATATTATATTTCCGGATAAATAATTTAATATTAGTAATAATCAGCTGAACTCGCTATAACACATGCTTTACTAAGTTTTCAACCAGATGGCGTTGTATGAAAAAAAATTAAGATAATGCACGGTATTTTTAGGGTTCCGTACCTCAAAAGGAAAAAACGGAACCCTTATAGGATCACTTTGTTGTCCGTCCGTCCGTCTGTCAAGGACCTTTTTCTCAGGAACGGGTGGAGGTATGAAGCTGAAATTTATATCAATTACTCAGGTCTACTGTCCCTTGAAGCTGTGAAAAAATCAAACTTCTAAGCCAACGTAATCAAAAGATACAGCCGTTTATGCCGCAAATTGTCGACACTTGCAAGGGAATCAAAACCTACAGGGTGCTTCCCGTGAACTCAGAATCTTGAAATTTGGTACGAAGCAAAGTCTTATAGCATAGATAAAGGAAAAATTACGAAAACCATAAATTTTTAGTTACATCACATAATATTTTTTTTTTTTTCATAATTTTAAACTTACTACCACGGAACCCTCGATGCGCGAGTCCGACTCGCACTTGGCCGGTTTTTTCATTTAATTTTCTTACAGAAGTTTTAAAATTATTAATACCTACTTATTACAATAATTAATACAATAATAAACACGCACACACGCACTACCTTTGTTTACTTACGTATGATATGAGCATGTGTGCGTCATTGATAGTTCTGTTATCAATGACCGTGCATAGTATGACCAAGTAAAAAAGGGTATCCATATGGGTAAATATTTTAAAACTTAAGTAGGTGTCACTACTTACGTGATTTTAAATATTTGTCCATGTTTAATTGTAAACTACATAATTAATATCAGATGAAAAATAATGCATATCATGTATCAAAAAATTAAAACTTTAACAAAAATTCTCATTCAACTGACTTTTAAAGTGTAATAAGGAAAATTAAAAGATTATTGATTACAAACGTATTATGGTTTGTAGATGCGAACTTGATGCCTTAGTATCAAGACATGGGTATGTTATACCTATAATATAAATAAATATGAAAGTATCATTTCTTAATGGCCGGCTCTCTTATTCACCTTACTGAAAAAAAACATTAAAAAAACAAGGAAATGAAAACAAACATTCCATGAAACAAAAACGCATCTATCACGCAGACCATCTAGGAATGAATATTAAAAACCCTTTGGAAAAGTAAAGCTAATGAAAAATGACGGGACTAGGAAATAAAACAATGTAGCCTAGGAGCTTGCAGGGAACAAAGGCAGGACTTCAGATATAGCGAATAAGTCACCAAGGGTCTGACGTTAATGAATGATGTTCGTCTCTCGGCGTAGCTCTGTGATGTAGTGTGGATAAGACGAATGTTAAATGGTTTTTTCTGGTAAAAAAATATTATAAATATTTCAATATTTTATTTAACATTTTTTATTTCATAGTAACTACTAATTTATCCCAAGAGGGAGACGTGTACACTGTACACTACATGGTATAATAAAGTCGCGTCTGTCCGTACGTATGTATGCTTAGATCTTTAAAACTACGGAAAATATTTTAATAAAATCATAAGGACAGGACACAATTGAAAATCTGCGTTACGAAAAATTAACTTTTTTATTAATTATATTTTGTACTTACTATTCACGTACTACTTTATACGCAGTGTCTACGTATATTGGAAAAAATATTTTTATTTTTGGCATCTTTGTGGTAGATAGTAGATACTAATGAAAAGAAGCAAATTCGGTATTGGTTTTCGAATGAGAAATCCTAGTCAAAGCAGTACGGAGTTTCAATCATTTGGATTTAATTAATGTGGTTTAAAAATAATAAAAGTAGTTATCTAAATCTAATGAAAACATCTGTCGTCACAAGTCTTATTTATTTGAAGGTAATATTGAATAGAGTTTCAAATTAGATTACTGTTTTGGTAATTAAACAGCTGATTTGTATTGTACACATAATAAAAAACAATAATTAACGTTGATGTCTTTATATGAGCAGCCATATTGATTTTGATATGAATCGAAACACTGTTACTAAGTATATCTTAAGATACTATGTAATTTGAAAATTAAATTTAGCTACTGCTATATTTTAAAAAAGATTATTTACCTTAATAGCAGTATTTTATAAGGATTGTATATATAGAGCAAATTGTGGCAACGGCCTTCTTTGTAATAAGGAAAAAATATCACACCCACGAACTTTACAATAATTGTCACGTAATTTTATTTCTTATTTTTTTTTAGTTTTTGATTGTAAAACATGTCATATTGAGCCGTATTTAAAAAGATAGGACACAACTACAAACAATATACAACTTATAATAAATTTCAGATTTTTTTATTTTTTTTATCAATCATGTCCACATTAACCTCTCCTAACAATACCCTATGTCTTTAAAGAACACTCGTTTACAAACATTAATGTTAAAAAACCATCTTTTGCTTATTTCGGTTCACTCAATACCTATTCAGTCGTGATGAATGAACGACTGGTTTTCATATTTTTCCTTATTCGATAAAACAGAACAGACATTGCATCTATTTTGATGGATCTACGTTGAAAAAAAATGTTGTGGTTGAAAAAAAATGAAACCACGGTAAAAGTGAAACTTTCCGAACACTGCTTTATACCTACTCGGCAGCCGACCGTCACGCGACATGCGCTACACAGACCAAAAAGTTTGAGACGATGTAATAAAAGTTTCACTTTAATTATTATAATGAAACATATTATAATATTATGCATTTCAGGTAGGCTTGATTATTCAAAAATTAGATAGATAGATAATACTTTAATGCACACACACTAGATTTACATAAAACACAGAAAAAAACAAACAGATGCAAGTATGTACAAATTTAATCAATTTAATTTTAATTTTGATCTAAACAAATAACAATGAATAAGAAAAAATAAAAAATCTCCATTTAGCAAGTATTCGGTGACAAATAAGGCTGATGATCTCAGAATGGTTTTATTTGCGAGAAAAATAATTAATCTTCAAACATTAATTGCTTTCTCAACGTAGCAAAATTCTGAAATTTTTGGTCCACCCATTCCAGAGACTACCGATTTAAAATAATAAATACAAAAATGATTTTACTCATACACATTGTATTTTACATATTGTACTTTTAATTATTAATTTGAATAACATACAAAAGGTAAAAAATACATATTATAATCAAAGTACATAAGTACAAATTAAGGTTATCCTCAAAAAATATTTGCTTGTAACTAAAATAATAATATGCGGTTTTCATTACGACAGTGTTAAGGATAATAATAAAATATTTTACTTTATTCGAATGACATTAATAAAAAAAATATGACGTAACAGTATATCTTTTATATTATGAAGAGGAAAGTTTCGATTTTTTTGTCATTTTACTGTCAAAAAATACTAGATCGTGTATGTGATGGGTGCAATGACTTCTTAAAAAATCTCTATATTTACCAAGTAGGTACCATGTAGGTTCTGTCTCTTTTTCCCTGATCAACCCGGGATGAAGCCGAGACAAGAAGTCAGATTCTTTAATATAATAACTCAGGAAAAGAGATAATAATATATCGGCGAATTGATAACCTCCTCCTTTTTTTGAAGTCGGTTAAAAAGAGGGAGAGAAAAATCTTATATATAAAAATGAATCGCAAAATGTGTTGGTAAGCGCATAACTCGAGAACGGCTGAACCGATTTCGATAATTCTTTTTTTATTATATTCCTTGAAGTACGAGGATGGTTCTTATGTAGAGAAAACGTAAACATGTACCACGGGCGAAGCCGGGGCGGACCGCTAGTATATGATAATAATAAATGATGTTTCAAATTTTTTATCCGCACTCGTTATGTTTTAGACGCAATGTATTTATTAGGTTTTAATCCAAGTCTTTTATGGTATACGGAGGTTATAACTTATAAGGAAGGATATTCTTCTTCATTATTTTCAACACAAATAAATTAGTCTAACATTTAAACACTTAATTGAAACCACAAAACCGTAATAGTCTCGTTTTTACGATTGTCCTAAATGTGTATTACGTAAATGTGAAAAATATTCTAACGGGAAATTCGGAATATACGTAGTTTGTTGTTTTTACCTTAAAATAGTAGTTTATAATTAAAACAAATATTGGTGACGTCAATAATTACGTTACTACTGGCTTACAAATACCTTGTATTATAAGGACAAGCAAGTATACCAAAGTGTCTCTATAGAACATTTATGGACCTTTAGAATGGATTAATTGTATCAATAACCCCACCATCCAAAAGACAGATTATCCCCAAACTTACAGAAGATAATATCCATCATACTTCTACAAATAAAACGTGACAGCTCATGTTTCCACTGTCAAAACTTGTGTGTATTCAACTGGGCTTAATTCCTGCTCTTCATCAACGATAAATTCATCTAAGCTCATCCACTTAGCTCCTGTGGTGATAAATACATTCACTATGAGATTATATTGGCTTGAGGCCAATTTTAATTTCGCATAGTGTTGCATACACTAGCTACGAGGTATGGGCGTGGTCGTTGGTAAATATCCTGAGGGTGGTCACACGTTTGTACGTAACGGTTCGCAGTTAATCGTTTTGTACGTTCATGGAAAACAGAACATTGTTTTTTTTTTTCATTGAAAGGAGTTATTTATTGTGACCATGTTATTTGAATTTTTGGTTATTGGAAAAAAAACAAGCAAGTCAAAAATTATTTCAAGATTTAACTATAACGGTAAAATTTATCATAAATCGATATTCTTGAAAGAAAAGGAAACCCCTCTTTACAGATAATGATGAAGCCACCTGTCAAACTGCTTACAATACGGGGGTGCCTGAAAACATAAATATTAAAAGGAACATTGTAACAGCCGAAAGAAACCTTTTAACCTTTTAACTATTTTAACATAGACAACCTTTAAGATTAATGCAATAATAAACGATATTGACGATTATATAAAAAATACAGCGATCATCGCATACTAAGTTAACTAGTATGCTTAGCATGTCAGTGTAAACCTTTTTTTTTATTACAAAAGAAATTTTCCACGACTGATAATACATAATATCTAAGTAATTACTAAGTGATCAATTACGAACTAATACATTATGTACTTACGTATAAATGTGTGTAGTCCCTAACTCTAGTTCAATTTCACCGTGAATAGATTAAACGTAGAGCCGTTAGGAAATTGAAGTTTGGAATAAATCTCCAGATCTTCGTAGTTTATTATGTAAATACCGCGAAGTATTCATACAAGATTCGCTTGTAAGATGTATGCTTATTCGGATTCCATATTCAGTATTAGACATAAATGGAAAATCTTAGAAATGTTTTCCAATGTTGGTATTAGCTAATACTGGTTAATGTAGTCAATGATTTATATCCCGGCATTTCAATATTATGAAATACTAGCTGCTCGCCCGGCTCCGTTCGGGTAGACGGTTTTTTACAAGCTTTTCAATTATTCTTATCTATGAAGAGACTAATTCAACAAACAAAATTGTATAATAATAACCAAATTAAAAGTTGAAAAAATGTTATACATTAGATTTTAACTAATCATAGTACAACGAGCCCTAATCCATTTTAAAATACATAATAGAGTTATAAATCCAAATGTAAGTATGTCTAGACAGACTTGTTAAATTTTAATGCCTGAAACACTGATCGGATTTGTATTAATGTCAAGAAATAACAGATGAAATTTATATAGTACTAGCTTTCCGCCCGCGGCTTCGCCCGCTTTGTCTAAAACATAATAAATTATATACTAAAACCTTCCTCTTGAATCATTCTATCTGTTAAAAAAAACCGCATCAAAATCCGTTGAGTAGTTTTAAAGATTTAAGCATACATAGGGACAGAGAAAGCGACTTTGTTTTATACTATGTAGTGATGGTACGGTCAGACGCGTGGCAAGCAGCCCGGCAAGCAGCCCGTGCGCTTATGGTACAAGCTTACTGCTTTTGCTTGTGCCCGTGCTTGTGCTCGTTGAATGTCACTTTGAATGCAAGCGTCTGAACCCACCAGTAGGATAAAATATTTTTTTAAAGCCATTAACTAAACTGAATAAGCTGAAACTAATAATTTGACGATTTGATTGTAATTTGCGTAATGTTGACTTGCTTCAAGTGTATGTGTATGTGCCTATTAAGATGAAGATGAATAAATAAATAAATTTTGAATCCATTTTCAGAGGCCTCCTATGTGTAGGACGTAGGTCATTATCTACGGCGAGTATTCGTTTTCTTGGGACACAGAAGCAACTCTTTTTTCTAATTAAAGTCCATAAACAACCTAAATTGTTCACTGCAATTCTATACATTTAAAACATAAAAAAACTAGACACATCACAAGCTCTATTACAGGGAGCAACTTTATCATTCTAAAGAATTTTACATCCACGCCATTAAAGCGGTTATTGACAAGTGCTGAAGGGTGCGATCGGTATCAACAAACATTGATGTATCGAGTACAGCTTAAACGATTAAACGAATAGCTATTTCTTAGATCTATCATATTATGCTTCTCCAATGTTTACTTATTTATGTTTTAGTTTCTTGGAAACGTTTATAGGAAATTATTAATATCTTGCTGGTAAAGTTCAATATTAAATATGAAAAGCGCTGTCTTGTTTGTAAAGTGAGGGAAGTTAGACAAGTGAAAGAAAATTGTTTGTAAATATAAATAAATCGTACATAAATGAACCAAAAAAAAAACAGGTATAGGACCGTGTCCACTGTGCTCAACGGGTTTCGAATTTTCTAATAATATTATGTAGTTCAATATTGTTTAAGAAGTGTATTTTCTTTAATTTAAAACATATTTTTCAAGAATATATTCAATATTTAGGAGCTCAAAGATAACAAACAGATAGACACATAGATAATTTAAAAGAACTCCTATTAATTAACCTTACGCAGTGCTAATATAGCTTCGCGCTAACAATGCGATCGTTACTAAAGTAAAAACAAAACGGCTCTTCAAAAATTGGCATACTTTATCTGCCACAAAGGTAATCTACCGTGAGCTTTGGAGTTGTTTAGCTGGTCCACTTACGAATAGTTTAAGAGCTAGCGAAATTTTTTATTCATTCTAAAGACCGGTCTCTGAATTGAGAATCGATTAAATTAAGGTTTGAGAAACCTTATGTCACATACAAGAAAATATTTAAGCTGCATTTGAGGTTGGTTTGAGACGTCAGACTCAATGTTAAATACTCAATTCAGAAATCAGCTGTATGTGTATGTAATAGCCCCAATTAGCACGTCTGAAAAGTACGCTTCATATTCGTATAATAAGTTGTAATAAGTCTCACAAATATTCAAAAACTATCTGTGTTTGCTGAAATAAGTTTCATATTATATTTATTATGATCCAATAAATAGTTTGGTGACAATAGTCTTATTAATTAATCTTCATTTTACTAGTTAGCGAATATTATACTTAGGTTCAGCATAGAAATAATATGCAAATGTATTATTACAGAACAATAGTCGAAGTAAAAAATGCATTAGACGCTTATTATTGGATATTTATATACTTTTTTATCCGTTTATCCTGCGTTGGATTGATTTTCCAGTAAAAAATAGCTATTTCTAACAAACAAACAAGAGCTAAGGTTATTTGAAAGACAAGAGTTAATAACAGTATAATAGTGTATGATTACATCATTTAAGATATTATTATTTTTGAATTTCCTTAAAATTATAAGGAAAAATTTACAGAGCAAATCAAAGTTAATTTTCAAGAAACAATTAATACCAAAGCAGTATATTTATTCTAAATATTTTACATATATTTTTTGTACGTTAAGGGCCGATTTTTCAATCCCTGGTTAAAACTTATCCGTCCAATAAAGTATTACACGATAATATTAAAATGTCACCTGTAAACTGTCAATTGCGGGCAATAAGAATACATTTTGAAATGGTAGTTTTATACGTTATTCGACGAATAAGTTTTAACCAAGGATTGAAAAATTAGCCCTAACTTAAACTAATGAACAAGAGCTCGAAAGAATTTTAGTTATTTCGGAGCGAAAACAGAACAAATATTGAATAGATTAGAAAGGTTTAGTGGTATTGGACTGATTTAATTATTTTTAACCATTGAAAATAAATGTTATACAATTAAAAAAAAAACAGAGCAAATATAATCTTCTATGAAAATTTGATGATATTATAATTTTTCAGCAGCTCTTACTACAAAAGCAGTAATTGTATTGGCGGGTTGCCAGTACACAGTTTCATCTGTAAATGGCTGCGTATATAATTTTTATTATATACGGGTACTGTTAAGTTCGTTGTTTTTAAGGGTTGTATGTATTTTTGAAGGTTTCCACTTTTTTAGGAACGGTAAAATTTTATGAAGAACCTTTTTTATTAAAACACGAAGCCTAATAAGCCTAAGAGTCGTAGATTGTTACATAACGCTTGGTTAAAAATTATTAATTTTCATGAAATTAAGTGTTATTGTTTAATCCCGTTTTACATTAACTTAATCTGATAAAAATATATATTTTTATTGGTTAATCGATTGGATTTTTTTCAGAATTAAGTAAGTACAATTTTAATTAAATAGTATTTGGTATACTCAGTGATAACCTTTACGTGTATAAATAGTTAACAGCACCTTAGACTAACATGTGAGTAAACTGGGTTTTAACTGTGGTTTAAAATTTTTGGACGATATGATATTATTAAATTAACTAATCCTACTTCCTACTAATTTTATCAATGCGAAAGTTTGTGAGGATGTGTGTGTGTTTGTTACTCTTTCACGTAAATACTACTGAACCGATTGCAATGAAATTTAGCACACATATAGAAGGTAACTTGGATTAACACATAGGATAGGTTTTTCGGGTTGTCTGGCAGAAATCGCTTATAGCGATAAGACCGCCCTCTGTACATGTTGTTAGTTGTATGGTTCTTAGTTTATAATCCTGTATTGAGTGTGCAATAAAGTATTTTTCATTCATTCATTCATTCATAGGTTTTATCCCGAAAATCCCACGGGAACGGGAACTATGCTGGTTTTTCTTTGAAAACGCGGGCGAAGCCGCGAGCGGAAAGCTAGTATACTAATACATATATTGTAATAGTTTATTTACTGATTTATCTTTTTATAAATGACTGCCCTGTTTCAGATATGGCCAGGCAACTAGAAATATTAAATTACCTATTATTTTTGATTTTAACTTCATAGGTACATAATATTATTTTGATGCACAATAATATATTGTTATTTCATAATATTATATACATTTGGGAGTGGTGCACTTGAAAATTATTCATTCATACGTATGTATAGTGACGTCCTGAAGTTTGAGTCATATATGATTCAAACATTTATCAAACGTCAAACAGGAAGATAAAAACCAAAAAACATAGCCTTTTAACCGTCAGTTAAAATTATACCATCAAAAGGAGTGGTTGTGTTGTGTGTGTGTTTGTGTGAAATATTTTTGTGGTACGTAATTTTATTATTAAAAAAAATATTAAAGTAGTTGGCAGATTTTAGGGTTGTGTTATTTATGTAGGTACAGACTAATAAATAAATACAACGTGATCATTATAACGAAAAACTATTATAAAAGATTGCTTTTATTTTTATTGGAGTACTAGCTTTCCACCCGCGGCATCGCCCGCGCAGTCAAAGAAAATCCCGCATAGATCCCTTTCCCGTGGGATTTCTGGGATAAAACCTATCCTATGTCCTTCCTCGGGTATCAAAATATCTCTATACCAAATTTCATGCAAATTGGTTCAGTAGTTAAGGCGTGATTGAGTAACAGACAGACAGACAGAGTTACTTTCTCATTTATAATATTAGTAGATATGGATTATTGACTTCCCTCGAAGGCTTATCGTAATTAATATCAACATTTATGGGCTAACTTATTCTTATAAATCGTCTATGAGTAGGAAAATATTATTGAAAATAGTTTGATTGGTAAATTTGGAGATCAACTAATAAAAATGAAACCCTTTTTCCTTGGTCACGACATCACGCGTGAACGGGTGGACCGATTTCGATAATTTTTTTTTATTATATTCCTTGAAGGACGAGGATAGTTTTTATGTAGAGAAAACGTAAATATGAACCACGAGCAAAGCCGACCGACCGCTAGTATAAATTAAAATAAACTTCGAATGTAATGCGGATGACACCGCGCGGCGCAGCTACTTTTATTTATTTTTTGTTAAGGCACAAGGCAATGCATGCAAAACGAACACTTTTCACTTCAAAAGCTATTTTCTATATAGGTACAAATATTATACCATTGAGCCCCGAACGGCCCGATCGGTCCATGACACAATAGATTTTCTATTGTGTCTGTGATTCCGGGGACTGTGTTATTAAGTACAACGAGCGAAACCGTGGCTGACCGCTAGTATAAGTAATCTATACTTATAATAAACCTGTAGAGAGGCCAATTCTGTACATGAAATATATTAAAAAAAAACTATGAAGGGGTGATAAGGGATCGCTACTGATGCCAAAAATGCAATCAGTAAAATTTTTGTCTGTCTGTCTGTATGTATATTCGTTATAGAAACAAAAACTACACGACGGATTTTAACGAAATTTGGCACAATTATTCTTCATACTCCTGGGAAGGTTATGGTATACTTTTTATTACGCTACGGTCAATATGAGCAGAGCAGTGAAGGGAAATATTGGGAAAACGAGAGAAGTTACTCCATTTTTTAAGCTTCCGTCGCGTGTGCAGCCTGGTTAAAGCTACATAGAAATCATGTACGACACACATGTTCTTAAATTATTATTATTATATAAAAACTAGCGGTCCGCCCCGGCTTCGCCCGTGGTACATATTTACGTTTTCTCTACATAAGAACCATCCTCGTACTTCAAGGAATAT
>CAJQZN010035734.1:0-17726 GCA_907164685.1 Colias eurytheme | reverse complement strand
TCTACATAAGAACCATCCTCGTACTTCAAGGAATATAATAAAAAAAGAATTATCGAAATCGGTTCAGCCGTTCTCGAGCTATGCGCTTACCAACACATTTTGCGATTCATTTTTATATATAAAAGAAAGAAGATAAATTCCTAGACAGCATATATCTTTTAAAATTGACAAACGTTTAAGTTTGAGTTTTATAACATAATTTTAAATCTTTATTCAAGGGCAAGTAAGGTTTCAAGTGTATTAATACTTAATTCGCTAACGCTTTTTGTAAGAAAATAAAATATTATTGTGTTGAGAAAAACATTGTAACTTTATACAAAATAACCTCTTAATTTTTTACTGTCTTTTTACAATATTTACCAGATATAATCAGTTTATTGAAGTAATTTCGTAAATCGTAATATTTTTAAGTCAGATATCATATATATCATGTTACCTGTACAATATCCGAAAAACAACGGAAATTAAAATACCTAATTATAATTGACCACTAAAAAAATAAACAATTAATATTAACTAGGTATAATAAATTCTCGTGTCACAATGTTAGTTGAATTTGATAATTTTGGTTTTATGGCTTTCAAATGCTTTATGCTGCATCGGAGCACGAGTTGGTCAGGCATCCGCCCTGGAATGGGGTGAAAGGATGCAGGTTCGAGTCCCGCCTCGTGATCGAATTTTCTATTCTTTATATAATACAATGTTAGTTACCATACTCCCCCGAAACGGCTGCACCAATGCTCATGAAATTGCGTGCCTATTGGGTAGATCTGAGAATCAGCCACCATCAATTTTTGGTACCCCAAGTGATAAGAGTTATGCAGAACAACGTCTGCCAGTACAGCTAGTCCATCTATACTCTGTACTAATATATAAAGCTGTTTCTTGAAAAATTAATTTTTATTATTTAAAAAAAAAATGAAGAGTTTGTTTGTTTGAACGCGCTAATCTCAGGAACTACTGGTCCGATTTGAAAAATTCTTTCGTTGTTAGGTAACCCATTTATCGAGGAAGGCTATAGGTTATATAATATCATCACGCTAAGACCAGGAGGAGTGGAGCACTGCGGGTAAAACCGCGGAGCACCACTAGTATCTAAATAAATACATCTTCGTCTTTCGCAGTTGTAGCCAACATTTGCCACAATTTGAATACGAAAGTCTATTTCAATTGCAAATACTTATGTACAGTTCCGAAATAATCTAATTCAGATTAAGCTAAGCGAATTAAAGCTAAGCCACGATACTCCTTGTAATTGAAAAGGCGTGTTTGTCCTAGTATATTGTTGGAGGGAACTAGTCGGTTTCATATTGGTTCTAGTGCCAATTTTGTTGGAATGCCAATCTAATTCTGGATTGTTCTAATTTGCCCATATTTTTAACTAGCTTTCCGCCCGCGGCTTCGCTCGCTTTGTCTAAAAACTAATAACTTACATACTAAAACCTTCCTCTTAACTTACGCTATCTATTAAAAAAAAGACGGGTTGCACTCCGGGAGTGCCGGCAGAAGTAAAAACTTGATTATTAACGTTGAGCATGTTTGATATTTTGGAATGGTATCCGTCTTACGCATGGAATATAAGGGCTAAAAAAGCCGTCTTACACTTTTTCGATCAGGCCACGTGTCCTGACGCGAGTTTAAGATTTTATACCCAACGCCGCAAAAGAAGTTTTCACTTCAAAAACTGCATCAAAATCTGTTATTTTAAAGGTCTACGCGTACTCACATACGGATATTAGGACAGACGTGGGAAGAGATTTTGCTATAAACTATGTAGTGAAATAGTTGATAGAGATGTAGTATCTCCACAACCTGGATTACCGTGACTCATCTATACTAATATTATAAAGCTGAAGAATATGTTTGTTTGTTTGAACGCGCTAAACTCAGGAAATACGG
The DNA here is from genome assembly GCA_907164685.1 of Colias eurytheme. NCBI lineage: Eukaryota > Metazoa > Arthropoda > Insecta > Lepidoptera > Pieridae > Colias > Colias eurytheme. The sequence goes on along the minus strand of CAJQZN010035734.1, from coordinate 15,827 downwards.
GTACAATTTGAAAAATTCTTTCGGTGGTAGATAACCCATTCATCGAGGAAGGCTATAGGCTATATACCATCTCGCTAAGACCAACAGGAACAAAGTCACGAGGGTGAAACCGCGGAGCACAGCTAGTGAGAGATAAATACAACCCGGGTGGAGTCAGGGCAAGCAGGGCAGCGCAAAGAAGACCAATGAAATTACACCATAATTAAGAAAATTATACAAATTATCTTTCACAGCTCTTAATTAATTATATCGGACTAATATCACATCCTGCAGTGATAGTTGATGCTAATTATATGCTCAATCATTAGCTTACTAAATCCATTATTGATGACTGATGATAACTGTGATTTCAAATTAGATTAATCATGTAATAATTTATCTTTCAAAGGATAACCTACGCTAAAATATAATATTATTATGAAGTGTTTTGTTTACAATAATTCACATAAAAAGAGTAAAAATAAACAGAGAAGCGAAGGTTTTCAGGTTTTTAAAGTTCAATTTAATAAACTTATTTTTTTATTAACTTGACTTGACAATTTAATATTTATTATCCTAGAAATATACAAAAATGCAATACAAAAATTTTATTGATACGTAACTTCTTTTTACGAGCTTAAATATTCAATGTATTTGTCTCCGGCAAAAAAAATATTCATCATTTTTTCACTTCGTTTTTTTTACGTTCGAGCGTGCCTTGAAGTTCAAGAACACAATAATGTTTAATACTAAATAAAATATTACAATAATACCATCAAAATCAATTAACGTAAAATTTAATTCCACCAAACAAAAAACATTTTAATATTACCCAAAAATTTTCATTTGACTTTTCATTTCAACAACAATCAGAAAGAATATATGGATTAATTAGAACATAGCGTACTTAGGTTAATTAATGAAAATTTTATGATATTTTCGCACTATTGTTTGCGAAAAATACGTTCCATTATACGAATGTTATTTCACTCGAATATGTCATTGTGCTTCATGGTGCTTCAATGTTTTTGATATTTTTTGTGAAAATAAAACAGTTGCAAAAATTTGCTTGGCCGGAACAATAAAAGTTTTAACAAAAACCTATTAATATGTATGACAAGGATTTCTATAGTATGTATTTCAAACAAAAATATTCAGTGGACGAATGCTTCATTTTAGTTCTTTTAACTTAATAACATTTCATATAGACGAAATAAATTCCTTATTTTTACTGGAATACAAAGTTTCTTGTTTAATGTTATAAAGGTGATGCAGACAGTACAAGTTGTAATTAATTCTTTATACAAGAACTATAAATATCTATAATCAAAGAAATTTGCGTTCCAATATAGTTAATTTTGTACACGTAGATACATAATATTTTCGACATAATAACTCTAATCTATATCGATTTTTATTAGAGTAAAAAAGAAAAGACGTGTGGCACTCGGGGACTGCTGCCGCGGTAAAGCTATTGCATAGCATGCCTTCAAGCCACACCTCCATGTCCGTCGGAGTGGGGAGCGTGAGGTTTTTCGTTACGCAATTTCTGGATTCGGTCCCCGCGCTCAAGGCCCGCGATAGAAGCTATGCAATAGCTTAAAAAGAACATTATATTGAAAATTATTTATATCTAATTATATTTTGTTTTCAGCCTTTTCACTTCCTACAAAGCTATGCTAATCGAAGAGTTAATTATATACCGTAGGTCGCGGGCTAAATTTACACACAATCAATTTCTTTTAATAAATGAATTGTAATGCTTTAATATTCAATTACATATAATATTAAACTGACATGTTAACCGTTTCACTATCGGATATAATTTAAATTTATTCTGATCATTATCCATTCGGTATTTTAGTACTTCGTATGATTTATTAGATGTAGTCTTTTGTCGATATTGTTTTTTTCATTTTTAAGAAATTCATGTTATCAAACGAATAAATCAAGTTTTGTACACGTATTTTTACTTTTTTTTTTAAATTTACCAATGTATTCATCTCTGCACTAAATCTAAAACATTTTAATTTTTCTTCAAACATGCAAAATTTATCAATTGAACATTATATTTGTCATATAGATAAAGCTACATACTAGAACTAGACAATATGATGAACGTTATGAAACAGTAGTTAGTTATTAAAGATAGAATATTAGGTATCTATGACGTCACAACTCATGAGATGAACCCTAGGTCAACATGTCAAGTACGTGCCAGGTATTTATATCGTAATCCATACTAATACATATTATAAATGCGAAAGTAACTCTGTCTGTCTGTCTGTTACTCAATCACGCCTAAACTACTGAACCAATTTGCATGAAATTTGGTATGGAGATATTTTGATACCCGAGAAAGGACATAGGCTACTTTTTATCCCGGGAAAATAACGCAATCCTGGAAATCCCACGGGAACGGGAACTATGCGGTTTTTTTCATTCAAAACGCGGGCGAAGCCGCGGGCGGAAAGCTAGTTTTTATATAAATTGACCATCACACAAATAATTTTATTGACAATAAACATGTTATTAAACTCCCACAAATCAATTACAAATAATAAACGATTGGCACTAAATATTGTTGATTATTGGCTCAAATACGCTACAATGCGCGCGCGCAGTCACGGCTAGAGTTCAATTAGTAGCTTGCTATGAGAGGCCGCGCGCGCATCATTCGAGTAATTAGGTTGTGATTTCTGTTATGAAAAAGGTGTTTTGTTTTGTTCTTGAAAGGAGAAAAGAGAAGATTTATAAGGAGGGAGAGATTTTAAGGCTCTGGGATAGATTTAGTTGAGGTACAGGTAGTTTAATTTGGTTTATGTAGTTATTTAGGTATATACGATGATAAATGTATTGTTTTATTTGTGATGTGTGATAGTTTATTTTTGATCTAGGAAGTAATTAGTAACTAATTTCAAAAGAAGGGAGAAAGCATTTTTAAGATGTGTGTATTATTTGAAATTCCTCTACAAGTGTAGAGTTTGTGTTTTTATTTTACCTCTACAAGTGTAGAGGGAATGAAAGAATCCGGAAAACAAAGATGTATTAAATATTTATATTGGCAAATTAAATAAAAAAATATGTCTATTAATTTTTAATATAGTTGTAAAAAGTTCATAAATAGGATGCAGAGCGAAATATCTCTCGTCGTACTACGACTATGTAGAGTCATAACACAATAATATACAGATACTAGCGGCCCGCCCCGGCTTCGCACGTGGTACATATGAAAAATAGATGTTGGCCGATTCTCAGACTTACCCGATATGCACAGAAAATTTCATGAGAATCGGTCCACCCGTTTCGGAGGAGTATGCAGACTAACATTGTGACACGAGAATTTTATATATAAGAAGATGTATCTGTCAACTGTGGTCATAATAAAAATTTATAATATTTAAGTGTCTATAATACATTCTTATGAACACAGGGATCTTATTATACTGGCTCAGGCAAACCCCGGACACTCCATACAAAATTACCGTTTTGACAGTCACACTGTAGACTGTAGAGACTGCAAATGTGTGTGTTAACGCTTTATGGTTGGCACATTTGTGACTAGCGTAAAAAAAAATTCGCGTTTTTCTGATGAAACCATTTTCTACGAAAAACGATAATCACAAATCCAAAATAATACAATTTTGGACTTTAAATCAATTTGATTAATGTTGTCAATCTTCGTTGCGTATCGTCCTTGCAGAAAAATGTGGACCATTTTTAGCCTGATCGTGCGGGGTGAGGTAAGTGTTTAATTTTGGTGGGAGGCGGAGTGTCCGTTCTGTAGCGTTTAGCTACTATGTATTATGTATTCTGTGGCTCAGGTGTCATTTAAACATTTAACAAAATCACATACTAATTTAAGAGAATATTGAAGATTGCAAAAATTAAGAAATTGAAATGTGTCTCAATCGGGATAGAATTAATAAAAATGATAATAGTATTTTAAAAGTTCTCAATAATGTACATAATTTTATCAACAAAAAATGGCTTGTAACTCTTAAATCTAAAAATAAGCATTTTATTATGTAGTTTTACTAACACTAGAATAAGTACTACTAACAATATAATTATGGGCAATGCTGCCTGATACAAATAAAGAAATAAAATAAAATCGGGTTTTCGTCTTGTTAACATTCTAAAAAACATGTTATTAATCTTTGGTATTATTTACATGCAGTCATGTTGTTAATAAATGCAATACAGTAGTTATTCCGTACGATAATCCCTTTATCTGATATTTTGATGAAAGGTTATTCCCCCATGGCATTATCTCTTCATTTGTTTTGCTTTTTATCGTTTCAGAGGAAATTGATTATCGTGTTATTATGAAATTTATAAATTAAAAATATTCTAAACTAGAGGTCCGCCCCGGCTTTGCCCGTGGTACATATTTCGCAATAAAAGGTAGCCTATGTCCTTTCTCGGGTATCAAAATATCTCCATACCAAATTTCATGCAAATTGGTTCAGTAGTTTAGGCGTGATTGAGTAACAGACAGACAGAGTTACTTTCGCATTTATAATATTAGTATGGATAGATACAGTTTATGGGAGAGACAAAATAATTGCGGAGACAAAAGTTGCTCTTGCGCGCTAGCTCTATTAGTCGATGGTTAAACAAATCTGTTTATTGCAAAAGTAAAGAATATGTTGTATCGTAAAATGAAATAAAATGTAATTTATTATATAATAAAATGTAATTAATTTAATTATTTGCAGGAGAACTTATAAATAACTTTTGCTCACTCTATGATTAAAAGTTAGTATCCCATGGTAAAAACTCAACTTTGGGGGTATAATATTATGACCATGCTACGTATTTATTTATTTTTTTGCCTAATATAAACATCCAGTATTCACATATTATTATGAGACTTATTTCACAATAAGATTTTCTGCGCATTTAAAAAAGATTATCCATTAAAAATAAAAGCACACTTGGATAGCCTGTATAGTATATAGCTTAGCCAATCGTATGGTTTTCCATAAAAAAACAAGATTCTTAATTCTTCATACATCCTATCTCTATCCTTCTAATATTATAAATGCGAAAGTTTGTGAGGATGTCTGTGTGTTTGTTACTCTTTCACGCAAATACTACTGAACCGATTACAATGAAATTTAGCACACATAGAGGGTAACTTGGATTAACACATAGGATAGGTTATATACCGGTAATCCCACGGGAACGGGAACTATGTGGGTTTTCGAAGCCGCGGGCGGAAATCTAGTTTTACATACATAGTAAAGCAAATGATCAATAAAGCCCAATCATTATGTAAACAAATGTGAAATAGCATTAATGAAGATTTATCTGATAAAGCTAGATTTCTTATCTTAAGCCGAATGGAGTCAATAACCTCTATTTCAAAGGACGTCGGAAAATATAATTACGTAACGTACGTAATTTATAAGTTTTTGCATCTTAAAGCCGGCTACTCACGTACCTGCCCCAGGGGCAATATTGGAAATTGCACCCTTAATTGCCTCCTTAATTGTGATTTGTGATGTGTATAGAGAGACAGGGGCAATTTTTAAATTGGCCTCTTTGGCTTTATAATTGCTCCAACTGCCGTGCACTAAGATTTGGTCCCTGCGGCAGGTGTGTGAGTAGCCCGATTTACAGTTAAAATTAGTGTTTTTTAATAAAACTTATAATATCCTAGTTTAAATGTATTTTGTTAGTTTTAAAGTAATGATTGAAGGCAATGAAACACACGCACACACACAGTAGAAACTGTAAGGACATAGGGTTATCTTTGAAGTTATAAAATTTTAATTATAAATTATACCTAATATGAGAATTTGTACTTTGGAACAAACAATAAAAACATCCTTCAATACTTACATACATTTTTTTACATGTTTTCTGTTCTAATGTTAATTAATAATTATCTCTATTGTGATATTATTGTTTATGTACCGATGTCAATCAGCTCAAGGTCAGTAAGAGCTAATACTAAGACCTAAGTACATTGTAAGCAAATGGCACTCAATTACGTAAATTGTAAATCATTTTGTTCAATTTGAATTTGTTTATGTTCCTTGAGAGTCATTTGCTTTGTTATATTCAAGTTGTTTTATACAAACAAACAGAATATAGCAAATACTATTCTATTCCTAAAAAAGCGGCTTCGCCCGCTTTGTTTAAACCCTAATAAATCTCTATCTGCTAAAAAAACCGCATCAAAATCGGTTGCGTAGTTTTTAAGATTCAAGCATACATAGGGACATATGGACAGAGAAAATACTATGTAGTGACACTATTAATCCTACTAATATTATGTTTGTTACTCACATATAAACAGCTGATTGTATCTATATGAAATTTTCTAGTGAGATACCTGATATTTTTATAGTCTTAACACATATACTACTTTTATATTATGCGAATTTGAGCGTGGGTTTCAGCTTCTATAACTGAATATTTATATAAAATAAAAATAAAAACACCCTCACATTTCCTTTCCTACCAGGTTGCCTGGCAGAGATTTCTGCGTAGCAATAAGGCCGCCTATTGTGTAAAATTTTTGTATCTCATGAATTTGTTCCACATTTCATTAATTGTTTTGTACAATGAAGTGTTATAAATAAATAAATAAAGATACTTTGTTTGTCAATACATATTTGTTCATTTAATTAAAAAAAGGATCCTTGTATTGAAGTATTCTTATTATAATATGCAGACTTTGTAAGAGAGCTCTAGTTTTCTTGGAATTAAATTTGCATTTACAACCATCGCAGAAATTCTTAGAAGTATAACTAGTTTGTGTAAGTAAAATAATTATAATATAAACTAATTTATTAAATTTATAAGAAACTAGCTTTCCACTCGCGGCATCGCCCGCGCAGTTAAAGAAAAACCCGCATAGTTCCCGTTCCCGTGAGATTTCCGGGATAAAACCTATCCTTTTTCGTGTATCAAAATATCTCTATACCAAATTACATGCAAATTGGTTCAGTAGTTAAGGCGTGATTGAGTAACAGACAGACAGACAGAGTTTCTTTCGCATTTATAATATTAGTATGGATAAAACAAACTATAATATTTGTATAAAAAGTTAAAAGAAGTCTTGCTTTTTAGTCAAGTCAAAAGATTTTATTTACCTTTTATAAACTTACCTGCAGTCTTTATTTCACCGTACCTTTTTAAATTAACTACTAGGGATTGAATCTATGAATTATCAAAAGAAATACACACCTCAATCATTATACCAATGGAAACTTAAGTCGAAGATAACTTATATCAATTTACTAGCTTTCCCCCCGCAGCTTCGCATGCTTTTTGTTAAGCCGAAATTATATACTTAAACCTTCCTTGAGAATCACTCTCACAAAATCCGTATCAAAATCCGTTGCGTAATTTTAACGATTTAACCATACCATAGAGACAGAGAATGCGACTGTTTTATACTTTTAGTGATCTCGACATGAGATGAATTGATTTTGACGAAACTTTCATTGATATTCACTAGTGTAATAATGATTATTTCTTATACATTTCATATAACGCTAAATGCCCTGTTCAATGGTTAGTCTATATTATTTAAAAAACCGGTTAAAGTACTCATCTGTTATAATCATTCGTGGGATAATTTCTTAGCAATTAACATACTTAACAATGGAATTAATAAAAAAAATATGTATTTTTATGACTTGTTTTTCTATTTGTTTATTTGTTCTGATGTTATAACATGTACCTATCTAAAAATAAATAAGCAAATTGAATACAATTTATGAATTATTTATTACTTACTAGTTTAATGGTGTATTTGGCTTTATTCTTCTCCTTAATCTCAGCTATAAATGTTCAATTGCGTGGTTTTTAATTGTTATCTTGCATCTATTAATATGAATTATACTCATTCTTGTGGTCTTTATACTTGTTTTGTTCACAGAGATATACTTACTACTCCCATAGATTTTTTTTAAACTGTTTTAACTTTTTGTAGTATTAAAAATTTACAGAATATTATAATCAATGTTTTAAATTCCTCAATTATTATCGTACAATTAAAAAAAAACAATTTATTTATAATACAATGTTATACACGTATAAAATTTGATTTTAATCGGCTTATACAATTACAACAAGAAAATTAGCCCGATTTATCCGATAACAATTTACTAACATAACAAAGATAACAACATCTCTAACAAAATTATAAAAATAAGGCTGAAAAGTCTATGAAAGGGTTCTAAACGTCCATTAAAAGTATAAAAGCCAACGTCGCTAAGAATAAAGCGTCGCATATAATGGTGAATTTACACATTATTTTTCGCAATTCACCTCCACACTCGTCGAAACATTCCTGTTGCTACGAACAACTGCTTACAAATTTGTAAGCAGTAATGTAAAAATGTTTAGTAAGTTCGTTATTTCAATTAGTGCTCTTTGATTATGTCCGAAAAACTGCTCTTAACGCGTATACATGAATCTCAAGGCGAATAACAAGTGCACTGTTAACATATGCGTGTTCTTATAGAGGCGGATTTTCATAGAGAGAGCAGCCTAGCGAAGCAATTGCTGTGTGTAGCAGCTTGGTCAGTCTAGAAATGGATCGGCCGAGGAAAATGACGTGTCACATGCTTTTTGGGACGAGCCATATCTTGCTTTTTAGCGCAGCAATTGCCTCGACTGGCTGCTCGCTATAGAGACCCGGCTATTCCTATCGCTTGTCACAGAGTGTAAATGCACCATAAAGGATTCGCAGCGTGGGCAGTAGTTTGTTAGAGAATAAGATAGGTCGAGATGAGTTCCATCAATGTAATTGAAACTAATGAAGATGTAGGTGCAAGTGTGTTAGCGTTTCAACTGGGTCAGTGGTTTATGTGCATTTTGGCATAACACGTTTACGTATTCTTTTTGTTTTGTGTAGAGTGCGGGTATTTTGATATTTTTTTTGAACGAAATCTTTAATCGTATCCCATTGACCACCGAGCGGCCCGATCGGGCCGAGACACAATAGATTTTCTATTGTGTCTGTGATCCGAGGACTGACGGATTAATTGTTATGCTGAGTAAATATGGTAGTAATGGTTTTCCTAGAGATATGTTTGTAAAGTTTGAAGAAGATTTTTATTCATAGAAAAATATTGGCAAAAAAAATAGCAAACCACAACGTTACCAGATTTTAATCAATTATAACTTGTTTTACATTGATTTTCCGACAGTCATAATATAAAATAAAAACTTCTTCACAGTTGTATTTCTTCTTATTCTTCATATTTATATTAAATAATATATTTTTAATTTTTTAACAGAGCAATGGCTGAAATAAGCAAGCACATGTTTGAGAGCGCCTGCAGCGACCTCCACTGCAGTGTGATTCTTCACCCTTGGGACAGGAGTTGCTGGTCTTCATCCATACAGACATACAAAGATTCATTAATTGGAAGCGCTCGATTCTATGCAATTATACATTTGGTAAATAATCTTTTTTTAGTATGAATTTTTTTTAATGTTGTATTTTTTTATTATTCAATGTACAATTTGATTTATATTGTTAAATTTTATGTGTTAAATATTTTTCCGTTATTTGGTATTTCATATTATTTTATCGAAAGAATGATTGTAATTTATCTATAAATAAGTAAATATTAATGAATCCGATAATACAACCACTACAGTTTTGTTTTAAATCTGTGAAAGCTCAAACAGCTTTAAATTATTTACATCGAAACGAATTTATAGCACCATTTATACAATGTTATGAATTATTCATATATTATGAAAAATTTAATGTTAAATTGGTAATAGGTAGGTGTAGAGTCACTAAAATTCTGAATTATCATGCTATCATTCTAAGCTGTAACGACAAACGTTGTTCTACTTTACTCTTATGACTAAGGGGTTTAAAAAAATAGATGATATCCGATTCTCAGACCTACACGCACACAAAATTTCATGAGAATCAGTAGAGCCGTTTCGGAGTTTTACTACAAACACTGCGACACTAGAATTTTATAATTTTATAATATATTTAAATAAATATATTTTCAGGCACAAAACTTAATACGCGGCAAGAAAATACTAGAAAAGGGGGAACTAAAGAAAGCTCTAGAATATTACCTCAGATCGACCCTTTTAGGGTCTCTCATAAGCGGAACATGTGTGTCACTTGGCTGCTTATTTAGGTAAGGTACGTTAATTATAATAAAATAAAAATAATAAAAAAAGACGGGTTGCACTGGGGGAGTGCCGGCAGAAGTGAAAACTTGATTATTAACGTTCAGCATGTTTGATATTTTGGAATGGTATCCGTCTTACGCATGGAACATTAAGGGCAAAAAAAAAGTCCGCCTTACGCTTTTTCGATCAGGCCACGTGTCCTGACGCGAGTTTAAGATTTTATACCCAACGCCGCTAAAGAAGTTTTCACTTCAAAATATTTTTCAAGAAACAGGTACAGCGTTATGTTCAGACCCTGACCTTCGAACTAGTGGTAAACTGTGTTTCGAAGGTCAGTTTCTTCCCAGTTTTTATATCTATATTATAATTATTCATATATACTAATATTATAAATGCGAAAGTAACTCTGTCTGTCTGTTACTCAATCACGCCTTAACTACTGAACCAATTTGCATGAAATTTGGTATAGAGATATTTTGATACCCGAGAAAGGACATAGGATAGGTTTTATCCCGGAAATCCTACGGGAACAGGTTTTTCTTTGAAAACGCGGGCGAAGCCGCGGGCGGAAAGCTAGTTATTCATATATTTATGGAATAACAGCAAAAGTATATTTTTGATGACATTAAAAATTAACCAATTTTATTTTATGACCAAGACTAGGCAAAGGCTGAATGGTAAAAGTTATTTTGGTCGCTGGTTTTTTGTTAATACATATATATTATCCCTCTTAACCCTAGAGTGGGCGCGCTATGAGCATTTACCCGCCTGCGCTAAAAAACCGTTAATATTTTTTAAAATAAATAGCCGTTAGACTTGCGCTTCTTAGTAGCTGCCCCCACTCTCGTTAGCAACGTTTGCTGAGAATCTGGACGCCGTCAGTGCGCGGGGGACCGCCGGAGAAGAAGGTTTGTACCGTCACGTGTCGCCGGGCGGCAAATTGCTTACCGCGCGCCCACTCACGTAAGTAATTTTGTATAATGTATTTTTTGCAAACTCGAAATGTTGACTATATTTTATGGTGCATTAATCATTTTTGCAACTAAAAATTTGTTTGTTTTAGGATTTCAAAGAATTCATTGATAATAATAAGAATATTTGAAACAAATTGCCATGGTACTTGTGAAGCAATATATGACCACAAGGGCTTCTATAGGCACTTTAAATATTCCTTTGAGGACCCAAATTGCTCGCTTTGTCCCAGTAGAACAAGGATCTTCTTCAAAAAAGGAGGGCAAATGCAGCATATGTCCCTCAAAGAAAAACAGGCGCACGAAAAAAGGGTGTTCCAGATGCGAAAAGTTACTGTGCAATGAACATTGTACATATCTTTGTGAAGACTGTTTTGATAAAGCGTATCCTGTAGATTTAGAAAATATATAATTTTTTTATTTTTTCCATTTTTTTTAAGTATTAAAAAGTATAAGAGAAAAAAAGTCAATTAAAATATTAAGTTTTCTAAAGTCTTTTGTAAACCAAAGTTTATAGAACAAAGTTGAATAAATATGTTGATTTATTATTACTTACTGTTTATTTATTTAAATCCTAAAAGAAAAAATATTAAATTGCTGTATTACTAGTCAAAATAGTCAAAGAAAATGAGGCGGCAAAATGCTCCCCACGCGCCTACTGACGTTACGCAAAAAGACGCGCCCACTCTAGGGTTAATAATTAGTTTAATGTTACCTGTTACACGTTAAAATATGGGTGATTATACAAAAATGGGGTAACTTTTGAGGATATTTTGTTTACTATATTTTTTATATCAGATTGTTACAAATTAGGGTGTATATGATAGCTAATCTAATGAATATATTGTTCCAAATCGGGCCAGCCAGTTTTTTAAGTAGATTGTGAGATATTTTAAATTTTCTGAAATTGGCCTCCAGGGGACTGACGAGGCTAACATGGTACTGATAAAAAACACAATTTTGTAATATTCTTAAAGAAATTGAATGAAAATTACTACAAATCTCTCAGTTTTAATAATGGCACATGTCTTTTAAGTATTAAAATCACTTAGTTACGTTTAAAAATGATAATTAATAATATGTGATACTGGGAAAAAACAATGTCTCAAGTTTCAAAACAGCCTTCTGACATTTAACGCTACGTGAATATTCTTACTCTCTTACTTAACTTTTTCTACTTTGACTTAGTTTTACTTGATATTTCAAGTAATTCACAAACAATAGAAACAAAAAAACGGCCAAGTGCGAGTTGGAGTCCTAAAAAACCTATTTTTTATTATGTTTGTAACTAAAAATTTACACTTTTAGCAATTTTTCCTCATCTGTGTTATAAAGACGTTGCTATTTACCAAGTAGAAGTAAACTATATAGCAGTTTATAGTAGACTGTATACACTGCAAGCATCCTGTGTGTTTTTTTATTCCCTTGCGAATATTTAATTTTGCGGAAATTTGCAGTATTAACGGATGGTGGTATCTTTTGATTGCGTTGCGTTATAAGTTTGATTTTTTTACAGCCCCAAGGGTTCTTAATCTTGAGTATCCAATATAAATTTCAGATTGATACCTCCACGCGTTCCAAAAAAAACGTCTTAACAGACAAACGGACAACAAAGTGATCCTATAAGGGTTCTGTTTTTTCCTTTTGAGGTTCGGAGCCCTAAAAATCTACCAATATTTATGTTAAAAGTACTAATTATAGTAAAATTAAAAACCAAAGTCTCGAATGAAAGTCTCATCTGAGTTTTCATAAGAGCCCCTTGGCATTTTTATAATGTTATTAAGTATATTAATTAACTTTTATGTTATTTTGAGGTAATTTTACTTCACAGTAATATACGTATACGTATTTATCTGATAAATATAAAAAGCTATGCCCTGAAAGCATCAAAATCAATAATTAAAATAAAATAAGATCTTTTTAATAAAATTATTAGTAGTTTGTTTCAATAGCTCTTTTCTTTGCTACTCTTTCTTAAATGTTTCTTCCCTAGTCATATTCAGGTTCTTTTAGCGTGGCGCATGATGTTTTAAACTGAAATATAAAATAGAAATGCTTATACCAATAGCAATCAAGATAAAAGTTCTCAAAAACGACAGAATCATCAGTACTATGGGGTCGCGTCAGTCCTCTGGCACGATATCTGACAAAGGACTGATGCCAGCGGATTGATGAAAAGGGACTTAATATGAGGTTATAATCACAAATTATGTTTTTTTGCCTAATTTCTAATAGCAAAAAACTATATTTTTACAAATCATAGTTAACCATTTATAAATGAAAATAAAAATCGGATTAACAATAAAATAACGACTCACCATAGGACTGAAATGTTGACTGGCGCAGAAAGATTTTAGAGGACAAACACAACCCTAGCGCTGGTACAGTTATGACGGCCGTCAAAATATGCGGTGCACAAGTAACTTCATTACCAACATTAATACTTAGACAGGGATTTGACCTCGACTTGGTGATATTTAGCGAGAATTTCGAATTTAAAAAACACACAACGGACTGACTAGTGAAAACGATGACAAAGTTTAATTTTATTTTTTAAATAAAATGGAAAACATTGCGTTATGAAATTTGTAGTATATAATACTATGTACATCAAAGATTGTAGTGTTTTTGTAAGTTTTCTTAAATCGATGATAATGTTTAAACGATAGTCACTTGATTGTTGGTTTTCGGAGTTGTGACATGCCAAAGTACTGACATTTGAGGTATTAATTTATTTTTTTTATTCATTTGTATTTTAAATAAAGAAGTGAAATTGGGTGACCAAATAAAGGACGCTTCATTGTTTTAAAATAGATTGTTATTTGAATAAAATATAATAAGACTTTGTTTAAATTGGCTGATGACATCGAGTTACCCCATTTTTGTATAATCACCCATATGGCAATTTATTGTAGATCCAAATAATATAAAAAACGCTCTCCTCACTAAAACAATAAAATAAATATTAATTAAAAAACATACTTTTATCTCATTATCAACATTATATTGTTTGTGTCGAATAATATATTATTACCTAAATAAAATAACAGTGAACATTGAGCAATATGTTTTTATACCCAAAATTATTATATTTTACTTCACAAAACGAGTTAAATTTCTCTATAGTACTATAACAATGTGACATTAAGGTTAAGGTTGTGAATATTAATTACTAGATTTTCGCCCGCGGCTTCGCCCGCATTTTCAAAGGAAAACCCGCATAGTTCCCGTTCCCTGGAATTTCAGGGATAAAACCTATCCTACTTATGTGTTAATCCAAGTTACCCTCTATATGTGTGCTAAATTTCATTGTAATCGGTTCAGTAGTTTTTACGTGAAAGAGTAACAAACATCCATACAAACATACGCATAAAACATATCTTTATAATAGATTTTTAATAGTCAGTATTTTTGCGTTATTTTTACATAAATATTAAGAATTATTCATCACTATCAGATGCTCGAGACTCGTACAGTCGGATGGTTCTCTGCACTAAAATAACGAGTAATTATCAAAAGAAACACAGCAATTAGTATCGTTATGGAATATTTTATCAATATTACTTCAGCATTACAAGTATTTTTTCATTTAACAAAAGAGTATAATATTATGTTATATTAATTAATAATTATACGTCGGTTTATACTGTATAACCATATTAATATCTTTTTATATAAATACTAGCGGTCCGCCCCGGCTTCGCCCGTGGTACATATGAAAAATAGATGTTGGCCGATTCTCAGACTTACCCGATATGCACAGAAAATTTCATGAGAATCGGTCCACCCGTTTCGGAGGAGTATGCAGACTAACATTGTGACACGAGAATTTTATATAAGCCTTTAATATACTTCTAATAATCCTGTGGTCGCGACATTTAGTCGTTATGTTTTATTAATTATGAATAATAACTAGCATTAATAACCATTGTTCTTACTTACTCTTTTAACTAATCTGATTTCAAAGTACTTTTTCGGTTAATCCTGATTTTAATGATATATTTATGTGCTCAAAATACGTACTAAATAAATATAAATCCAGAAATCAGTTTCTATAGGAAATAGGTACAACAAGTTTAACTTTATAAAAAAGTAGGTTTCAGCCCGCGGCTGCGCCCGCGCAGTCAAAGAAAAACCCGCATAGTTCCCGTTCCCGTGGGATTTTCGGGATTGCGTCATTTTCCCGGGATAAAAGTAGCCTATGTCCTTTCTCGGGTATCAAAATATCTCCATACCAAATTTCATGAAAATTGGTTCAGTAGTTTAGGCGTGATTGAGTAACAGACAGACAGACAGAGTTACTTTCGCATTTATAATATTAGTATGGATGGTTCAAAGAACACTCGCTGATTCACTATATAGTTACAAATACCCATGAATCTGTCTCTGATTAATATAATTATATTATTTCAGATTACTTTTGGGTAGAAAATTCACCTATTACACCTATTTGATGATTCCTAATATGATTAATGGGATATTTATATTATTAGAACCCCCTTCGCGAAGAGGCCTCGTTATCAACTTATTCACTAACTTGGTTCGTATTTTCAAGATTGTATTCCTCAAATTAATTCCTCGTTGCTTGCTTATTTTTAGAATTTTCAGTAATTAGGAAAGGATTTTATTTTATAATTAAGGCTTTATTTTGCAATTAATGATTGTTTTTTTTTTTTGGAAAAGGGCGATTTTGTTTTGTTTACTTTTAAGTTTTAAAGCACTGATTAATTACGTCACGTAAAT
>CAJQZN010035733.1:0-11240 GCA_907164685.1 Colias eurytheme | reverse complement strand
TTCTGTGCATATCGGGTAAGTCTGAGAATCGGCCAACATCTATTTTTCATATGTACCACGGGCGAAGCCGGGGCGGACCGCTAGTAATATATATAGTTTAACTAACATAGCGTTCAAAAAAGAAACAATCACAAGGAACCCCAAATAGACCGGCCAATCATTCTAGCCCAACGGACCCTGAGTAACACGACACCCTAATTGACATACAATCATTAATAACGCATCGAGATAATTTTTAAAGCAGGTCAATCAACTCTACAACGATGACTGACAGAATTAACTTGACGACTTATTTAGAGTTCAAGCAATTGTTAATTTCCTTCAATGGGCTAATGGAACAAATCCTGTGCTGTAATTGGTTGATTGGATCTTTTTGATAGTTTACGTGTGCTGTGAAATATTACTACCTCTTGGAGTATGTACCAAGAGTTGTAGAATTGTTTAGTTTGGAACGAAATAAAATAAAGAGCGAATAAATTGGGAACCTCCGTCGTTTATTGGAATGTCAGTTAAAAGCATTTAACTTTTAGATAACATCGTTACAACTATATTTTTTTTTTATCTTTTGATATTCTGTGCTATTCAAGATATACCTATATAAGACCTAGATAAATAATTTATCTAGAGAAATATTTTTAATTCAACTGTTAAATAGGTTTTCAAATGTTATTGCGATTTTGATTTTGTCTATTAACACTTAATTCAATCGCTTATTGTTTGTATCCAAAAAAACTTTTTCATTTCCTGTAAAATATCTTTCTTGCCATAGTAGGTACTTAAAACTATGTATTCCAGATACAATTAAAATCTTTGACGCGTCTTTTAAACTGTGCTATCAGTTATACCTATATAAACAATAGTGGCTAATAGATCGTACACATTTACAGCAGTCACATAGCAGTCTGATTACTATCAAACATGAATTAAGATCATCTTGCTTATTACTAAACAGTGATATAAACCAGCCCACTAACGGAGTAACTAAGCTATATCGGAGCCCATAATAGGCAATTACTTTTGCAATAGACCGTAGTATGCTCGCTCACCGGATAATTTGCGTGGTACATGCTTATTGCTTATGTAATACGATTCAGGTGGTATGTACTAATTATGTTGGTTATATAGAGCGTTTATGTATAATATAGAGTGAACAGGTACGTTCTAGGGAAGCGTACATCTTAGACCACATCTCAGCTTAACATCAGGCGAGATTGTGGTCAACGGCTTCCCTATTCTCAATAAAAAAAGATATGGTTCGGGAAATAATAGGTCGGTTGAATGTTCTGGAAGAAATAGTTATTATTCTGAAATGTATAATAAATTGTTGATATGATTTATTGCTTGAAATTTCATTAACTCATTGAATTGTAGGAATTACGCCCGCCGCAATTTCTATGAATTACCTGAAAAATAAAATATTGTTTGCAGAATTTGTGTTTACTTTTTAAATTCTATATCTAAGTTAAGCGAATATAAAGCTAAGCATTGTATATTGTTAAACCATTTTATTAGAAAAAACATGCTTTAATTTATACTCATTACGTATGAAAAAGCTCGGCCTAAAGCTTGTATATAAATGAAGTACAAACATTTACAAACCCTTTTCCTTATCGTTATCACTAATCCGATTCTTACTTATCAATACCTACCTCAAAATATTACAAAAATTAAATTAGCATACAATACTTGCATTACACGAAAATTTACATGCAATAATGTTTTTAAAAAATTACAAATGCTTTCGATCTCACTCTCAATAAAAAATCACACTCATAAAAAAGTTTACATCATTCATCGATCAACTGATTTGTACAAGTCATTATTCAGTCAATAAGCGTGTTGCAATCAGTAACATTTAAAACTTTTAAGGATTTGAAAGTTGAAAAGTAAAATGGTGAGAGTGTTTAAAACCAAACTGCATGGAAAGGTATTGAAAGACATTCATGATTTCGTTTGTATATTCGGTAAGTAAGCAATTAGTTTGCAGGACAATCCTGTTGAAATTAAACTTCTTTAGGCGCGTTGACAGCAAGGTTTTGTTCCATCATGGCAGTGCTGCCGCGTCACAGAGGCGACGATTTTGGTACCTTTGAATCTTTCCAAACAAGTTTCACTTCTGACACGTGTGCTCGACACACATGCTCTTTTATAATAAGTTTTTTTATAGTATTGAATTTAATGAACAAATCCATCAATCGAAACAATCCCAAAATCCCTACACCAGTTCACAACAAGTGGTCTAACTCACCTGACTCATAGGTAGATAAAAAAGAGCGTGTAGGTATACTTAGCACACGTGTCAAAAGTGAAATTTCTTTGGCAAGATTCAAAGTTACCAATATCGTCGCCTTATTTCATGACGCGACCTTGTTATTTTACTCTCAACGCGCCTAAAGAAGTTCCACTTCAAAAGCATCTATTTAACTTTAACAAAACGTATTTCTATATCAAATAGCTAACCAAAATCTGATGATTGTTAACCAAATATTGGTGTTGGGTAAATATTGTATTTGAGGACCTCTCAGTTGGTGACGTCCTAAGAAAGAGGCGGTCAAGTTACTTGGATAAATAAATATGCTTAACGGTTATCTATTTTTTGATATTATTGACACCTTTGATAGCTTGGTAATTTATTGATTAAATAATTTTTACCGGTTGTACGTTTTTTTTTTTCAATGAAAAAGAAATATAAGAGTTATTCCGATTTAGAAATTAAAAACCTGTCTACTATTACAATTTATGAAATTTAAAACGTAGTTTTGATTTATGTTGATGTTATAAATATAATTGTTAAGAGATAATAGCCCAGTGAAATTAGGTAAAAAAAGGGGTCAACCTCGGAATGAAAGATAATAAGCTGGATATTGGTAAAAACCTTTGTTTTGTTACCCTAAATATTGTCTCAAAAGTCACAAATGCTATCGTGTCCGCGTCTTAAGATATTGAAGGTCAAAGGTCACAAAAAATGATTTTTCGAGAATATCTCGGTTCCTATTGCTTAAATGATATTTTCACCTATTATGAAAGTTGGAGAGTATAAAATTCTCTACAACTTTTGTCTAAACTTTTTTTTTATACGATCAACCGTTTTTGCGGTAGAGCGCGAAGAGTGCGCAGCGTACAGTCATATATGAGCTAATGCAGGGTCAAGCGTGAGTTACGGTTATAATTAAAAAAATTATAATAATTATTAAGCAATGCCCATTATTTCTGTACTTATTCTTAATTATTATATTTAATTATTCAACTATAGTATATTATTAATTCTGGATTATCTATTTTAGTTATATTTTAAAATAAAAAGACAGTAAGGAAATATATTTTAGATATATCTTTATTTTTCACTAGCGGGCCGCCCCGGCTTCGCCCGTGGTACATATTTCGCAATAAAAAGTAGCCTATGTGCTTTCTCGGGTATCAAAATATCTCCATACCAAATTTCATGTAAATTGGTTCAGTAGTTTAGGCGTGATTGAGTAACAGACAGACAGACAGAGTTACTTTCGCATTTATAATATTATGAGATTGATATGTTGACGGGCTGCTACACTTGTTGGTGGAAGTGTTGACAATTGTACAGGTTTATTTAGTTTTGTTAATTTGATGAATTGCGTGTAGCGGAAATAATCAAGGTTGTCCTCAGATTCTGGAGCATTATATAATGCCAAAAAGATGCGCACTCCATTTTAAAATAAAGTTTGTACGGGGCAGTTTTCTTGTTGAAATACTTCCACCAGTTTATCCAAATTGGTAATTTTCTCCAATGCTCTAGTAACACTTTTTTTTCTTTTTTTAAATCGGCTATAAATAGAAATGATCATAGGGTAGGGACAAGTATTTCCAGTTATATAAGTATTTAAAAATTTACACGTTTTAAAGGAAACATATATAATGTCGTTTTATTTTAAAATATAACTAAAATAGATAATCCAGAATTAATAATATACTATAATAAAATTGAATAATTGCTTAATAATTATAATTTTTTTGTCAATAATTGACTTTATACAACGTACTGATAACCGTAACTCACGCTTGACCCTGCATTAGCTCATATATGACTGTACGCTGCGCACTCTTCGCGCTCTACTTCAAAAACGGTTGATCGTATAAAAAAAAAGTTAGACAAAAGTTGTAGAGAATTTTATACTCTACAACTTTTATAATAGGTGAAAATATCATTTAAGCAATAGGAACCGAGATATTCGCGAAAAATCGTTTTTTGTGACCTTTGACCTTCAATATCTTAAGACGCGGACACGATAGCATTTGTGACTTTTGAGACAATATTTAGGGTACCAAAACAAAGGTTTTTACCAATTTCCAGCTTATTATCTTTCATTCCGAGGTGAAACCCCTAATATGACTGGGCTATAAGTAAAATTTGGCTTGAGAAGATTTAAAAAAATACATTTTATCACATATATAAAATATGCTTTATTTATTTATTTATTTATCCTTTATTGCTCTTAGATTTAAACTAAAATATGAACTTAATCTAATTATAAATTAAAATTTATATATTTATATTATTTATTTATAAATCTATTTGAATTTCTCTACAAATGTAAAATGATAAACATACGGCAATTTTTTAAGACAGTTACCTACATACCTATAGGATTATGCGAACACAAAAATATTATATAAGCCTCAAACCAATTCAACAGAAACTTAAATACTCTAATCACTTACTTCAGAACGACATTCATCGATATTTTTTACCAAATTCGGAAAAAAGTCGGACAGAACATCTCTTTATGTGCGAGCCATTAAAAGCAGTAAGTATTTATCTCCATCCAAATCGAGTTCCTAATCCCGCCATACATAAACCAATTTAATCCAAACAACAACAAAAGATTGCGCTGTATAAAACTAGCCCCTAATTCTAGCTACGTCTAATTGCCAATTCCTCGGAACATAGTCTCGAAACACGTTCACAAATTGACTATGTCATTATACAACACATTCATTGCTGGTTTAGTTCAATGATGATTATCTATTAGTCTTTGTAAGTCAGCAGTGTACTGCGTAGTTGAGGATAAGCTCGTTGTTTTGGAGGTCCATGAACTAATTGAAAGTTACCCGCTAGAGTGACAGAGGTCTGCTAATAAGACGCGGTAGCCGCGGCCTGTCGGGTGTCAGATTAGTGCGGCCCCTTAGCGCTTTCTTGCATTGTGTATTTCGGACTGCGCTATTATAATTGTAGTAACAATGTCTGCTATAAGTATGGTATTGAAAATACTATCTATCAGGGTATTCTTACTAGTTTCTTTAAAAAGCTATGGTATTCTGGTTTATCAAGGTAGAGATACTTTCACATGTCAAATTTAATTGGCAGGGTGTCATAATGGATATAATGAAGCGAGTGATAGTAATAAATTGTATTGAATATTTAAGTACGTCCCAAATTCCCAATACATTTTTTATATTTAAAGCAGTAAACTGTAGGTTTACTGCTTTAAATATAAAAAATGATATTAGCTACATACTATGTTCATTTATGTAGGTACTCTTTTATAAGGTTGCTAAGCAATTCATAAATGTAATACCTACCTATAATATGCAGTTTTTCTTATCAGCTTCATCTAATTCGTAACATACGTTGCCAATGAAGAGCTATCAAAAACATATCAACATAAACATGTACTATTGACTGATAGTCGATGACATATAGACGCGGTTTTACGAGCGATGTCACATGATTGATTCTGTTCTTTGTTGTAACTAATTTTATTATCAGCAACGGTATAAATCAGCGTAATTATGATATGATTTATCTAAATGCAGCTATTAGTAATATTGTGGATGAAATGTGGACGCAACAGGTAATGTAGTATTTATATGTGAGTTATTAAATAATAATAAATTGTTCGGAATTAAAAAATATACGTGTTACAAATATACGTAGACCTACCTAATGCTTTTCATTAATATTACTAGCTGCTTCGCGCGGTTTCACCCCCGTGGCTCCTCTCCTGTTGGTCGTAGCGTGATAATATATAGCCTCCTTCCTCAATAAATGAGCTATCTAACACCGAAAGAATTTTTCAAATCGGACCAGTAGTTCCCGAGATTAGCGCGTTCAAACAAACAAACAAACTATTCAGCTTTATAATATTAGTATAGATTCTATAGATCGTGGCGTAATGTAATACCTATAGACTTATAGAGTCTCACTCATTTATTGGATTATCCAGCACAAAACTAATTTTTCAAATTGAGCCAGTAGTTTTAAGACAGATAAACTGAACAAAACAATTAAAATAAAATAATAAAAATTCAAAATTTTTAATAGGATAGAGCCTAGAGATTAATCACTTAATAATGTATATGGGATACAAGTTATAGCACGATAAAAATTGCAATGCAATACCTTTTTACTAAAAGCAAACACTATTTTACAAAATTACCAAATTATGAAATCAACCAGCCAAAACTATACTGCCGCTTAAACTTAAAGCAGTTAATCCGCTCTTGAATATCACGCGTCTAGCAGAGACGTTGGATTTACAGCTATTAAGTTGCTAAATTGTCAACTGTCGTGTTGTGAAACTACAAGGCGGTACTAAGTTTGTAGATAGGTAACTTGTGATTGATAACTGTTCAGTGTTTACGCAGCTTGTTAATACTTGTTCTGTTTCATGATAGTCAGCGTGAGTTGCTGATTATGTAATATATACTTATAATGATGGATTATTAGAGAGAAAATATAAAACTTCGTCGTCGTCGTCTCAGCCGTAGGACGTCCACTGCTGGACATAGGCCTCACCAAAAATACAAATTTCTAAACATACAAAACTTAGAAAGCAGAAGTTTATACAGCCTATCATAGCGATGTTCAAGTGAAGCCGCGGGCGATACTTAGGTATCTAGTTTATTGTTTTATACTAATAACACAGTATTACAATATTATTTCCTACAGTAAGGAATCGCCTTTGATGTCGCGCGATGCCGCCGCCAGCGTAGGTACTTACGCTGCCACACGAAAATACGCTAGGGTTGCAACAAATGGGAAATAAAACAATTTTGATTATTAATATTATGATGAAATCATTTATTCATATTTCATATGTACATTCAAAATAATTGCGATTATTAAATCTGATGTAATTATTTGTTCATAAATATATAATTACAGATATTGCACTGCTAAATATTATTTACGTGGACACTTTATTTTTGGATGTTCTTAATTGTATATTATACCATTTAACTAAGTAATGCATTCGCATTGGGATGTACAATCTGATTAGAAAATAATGAGGACAACATATACATAGCTTTGATTTTAATTCAACAGATACAATTAATACAATCTTTCTGAAATATTGTTTCCTTCTGGGATTTCAATGTAGATTTACATCCGTAAACGGAACAGTTTTTGCGCGTCATAATAGAATATGTAAGTACCTATGTATAATAAAATTATTACACAAAAAATACGACTGCGTCGTCCTTTCGCGATAGTTAATGCAAACTCAGCGTGATTGCATTAAGCGGCCCGCGTCGCCCGACCCCCCGCCAGTTCCCCTCCGTTTCTCTGCACAAGTACATTCGTCGCCATACTGTAGGATGGTAATACTGTGCTAATAATATGAGACACAGACGTCAATGCAACAAGGGAGAGTGTAATTCATTAACAAAATAAATTGACACCATATTTTACTCATTTAAAACAGACCACCGCATCACCAAGTAAAACTGTTATCAACCGCTGCATAAAATGAAGTTATAAAGCTGAACAAATTAGTTATCAACGCATAAACAAGGCCAATAACATCAAGACAAGGCGCCAATTATAACTTAACGACAATTCTTATGCGCAACGCAATTTTATCGATAACTAACAGCGTGTATGACACTTCACTAGCGATAGTGATGTCAAATGTCAATGTCGATAAACGAACTATCGATGTCCGGTGGGCAATCGGTACATTACCATAGAAATGCTCTCATTATAAACGGGCACACGAGGTTCGAATGTAATTCCACTGTTTAAAATACGATTTGAATATTTAAAGTTATGTTTATTTAGACTAGCTCATTCTACGGCTCTATATCTGTTATTATTTTTTTATGTTAAAAATAATCTTCAAAATAATGTGGACTAGAATCTCCAGCCCAATTTAACAAGTAAACATATTGCCAATATTACCTCAAAACCAACCGTATTTAAAATATTTTTTTTTTTATATTATGTAAAAATAGACAGTTCAATTATAAATTTTTCATAGCGATATAATATGGGAATAAATATGTTTATCAAATGTATTATTTACCTTTGAATGAATAAATTGATATTCAAAAAATTTAGACATCTCAATACAGGTACCGAAAAAGATATAATCGCCTAAAAACCAAATAAACGGGCGATAATTGTAATTAAGAACCATGTTATTTCAATAAAACTTTACTTTGACACGGATCATAACATGTTAAGTTTTATGCATGATCTTAACTTGCATTTAACTCGTATAAGATTTCTGTAGAGATAATGCGTTTCAAATTTTAATTGAAATAGGATCCACGGTAAATTAAATAATTTAAATGCATTTATACTGTATAAATAGTCTTAGATTAAAATAATAAATATACTTTACTTTATAAATATACATTCCTCAAATAAAATGCAAATAAATTAACACAAAGTAATTCAGAAGCCCGTTTTCCCCGAACATTCATGTCTCTTACATTCGAATAAATTGAATTAAAAAAAAAAAAAAAAAAGTTCATTTATTTGCCTTCACAACTTAAGCTATTACAAAGGAACTAAATATGTAAACGTGTAGCATTTTCGTTGTGAAGGACTAGTGTCTGAAATAGGTCTGTGAAAGACCTGTAGTACAGATCACTAGCCCCCCTCGCGGATAGCACTACTAAAAATACATTCAAAGTTTCAATAATCAAGCTACAATAAGAGGAGAAAAGACAAAAACAATAGACTGAACTTAAATCTAATTCTACTTAAAAAGTAACTTAAAATAATATGCGTGACCAGTGTGTTAGTAAGTGTTTGTCTGCATGTATGTGTGCGCGTGTATGTTTGTATGTGTGGGTGTGTGTGAATGTGTATGTTAGTGTGTGCGTCTGCGTGTTTATATTAATATGTATGTATGTATATAATATAGTGTGAGACCCATTCGTTAAAAAGTCTTCAAATAACGATTTTCGTGGGACTCACCTCCGCCATACGGACTACTGATATCCACTTAATCGGCATGTTTTTCTGAACACAAAAAGTGCGGTTGTCACTTCCTAGGGGTATGGAGGGGGGATTTATGACGTAGCAAAGATGGCCGTCGGGCCATTCTATTATGCGGTATATCTAGATAACTACTGGACCGATTTACTTAAAAAGGGTGTCAGTTGAAAGATAATTAAATAAACATTATTTCATTCCTAGTATTTATTAATGTAAAACTAGTAACAACTGAAATATTTTCAAAAAACAACTTTTTATGAAATGAATATTTTTTTTTAATGTAAAAAACTCGGTAACCGTTAGAATTATGAGAATTTAGCTTATTATAAAACATATAGCTACTTTAATCACCTTTCTAATGAACCTTCAATAATGACAATGGAACAATAAACAATGGAACTACAGCCTATTAATTGAGCGTCGGTAGCGCCGAATTAGCCCTTTGTTGGTATGAATCATCTTGAAATTATCTTTACATATTAAAATCATCAGTAAAGTCAATTTCATCTAAAGACCTCGAAGTGATATCATGTCAATGTAAAGCTGGTTGCCGTTCATCCCGCTGTGGATGTAGTGACAAAAATACGTCATAACTCCCCCCTCCATACCCCTAGGAAGTGACAACCGCACTTTTTGTGTTCAGAAAAACATGCCGATTAAGTGGATATCAGTAGTCCGTATGGCGGAGATAAGTCCCACGGAAATGAATTTTATTTCAATTGGGGACTGTACTAATAATGATAATAATATGGGGAATGAAATAAAGACAATTGCGTTTTTTGGTCACTTTGACATTTCAACAGATAATCTATCGACATAGAAGAAAAATGTATTCTTTACATGTATATTGTATATTATAGCATGTAACAATAACACAACTAAATAATGTTTTGTCGGATGGCAGGTCCCCCGTCGGTGCGGCCGCTGGGCCCAGTACGCGCGGTGGCCGGCGACAACCTCACGCTGCTGTGCCCCTACGCCGGATATCCGATCAGGTCCATAGAGGTGCATTTGATAGCATAATTCTAAACTTTACATTAATAACATTCTAAAATGATTGTGCTTATAACATATTTTTTGCACTAACAATAGGGTAAGGTTGCTCAAGTCGTACCCCCTAAGGAAATTATGCTATAATATTCACGACAATTGAAATAATACAAAATAATCCACATTTACTGAATCTTTATTTAGTTGTCTATTATTAAAAAATCACAGAAACTTACAATGTTAATATTAAAATATATATTTTAACGTTTTTCAAAAACATACCTTCGGTACGATTAAGGCGCCTAGTTGCCTAATTCGTACCACATACAGCCTAAGTCGTACTTAGAACTTTACTTAGAACTTTTTACTTTAGTTAAGATATAATAAACTATATAGAAAAATTCTTAATAATAAGAGATCAATTTTAAGTAAGTTAAAATTACAAATAATTCAGTCTGAGATTAACTTAAGCATATTATTTGGTAATTATTTTAGTGAATAACAAAATCTTAGACCTAAATAAAAGTACGACTAAAGAATTTTTAACAGGTACGACTTAAGCATACTTATCTTTGAGGTTGAAAAATAAAATTACTAACACAACCTAAAAATTTTCTCCTGTTTGAGTATACCCAAACAATTGACAGATAAGCATTAAAAATCGTTGTAAACAAAGACAAAATATAAGGATAACATTCCTGCCGTAAAAAGCTTATGAATGAGTCGTTAATTTTACATGAAAAGTGATAAAAAACTTAATTTTTGAATTATTTTCGCTGCACGAAGCCGACCGCCTGACCACTTGTTTACGCTTGCTCGCGCGACTAAATAGTTCACGTTAACAACACTAGATGGCCCAATTCAATGGTATCAGACGAGATATTGGTGGGGTACGACTAACGCCGTGGTACGACTTGAGCAACCTTACCCTAAATATTAATGTTAAACTATATCTATAATATTACGTAAATGTAGTTTTGTATAAACTGCCTTACTAGAAATTAAAATAATTTGGAAAATCCAAAAGTGCACGCCTCATAATTTT
>CAJQZN010035732.1:25754-55948 GCA_907164685.1 Colias eurytheme | reverse complement strand
TGGCATATTTTTTTATCAAATTATCATAGTAAAAAATTAACAATTCTAATTGATATTTTATAGATAAATCATTTAAAACAAAAGTCGATACATAATAAGATTCAAGCTAACTTCATTATAATAAATTCTTATCTATCTGTACCACAAACAAAACAAGTGCAATCAGTTTTGAAAACTATTACTAGATGTCGTTGAAACTGAAGTAAAGAGTTTCTATAATTGTCAAAAGATGGCGCAAGAATGACTTTTTCACACTTCCATTATAATAATATTATACCTATTTTCGTATTTTTTTTGTTTGTTGTGATTTTTAGTTTCCGGGAAATTATCATGATTTCAAATTATATTTTTAAAAGCAATTTATGTGTTAGTAGTAGGGATATTTTTGTATGCCAGAACTTAATACATTCTAATTTACATAATATTATTCTGTATTAGGTACATACCTATCCTATATAAACGTGGATATCCTTATTATTTTATTATTTTAGCACAGAATACCTACTAATTAATAGTATCTAACGCTAATTTTAGGTATAATTAACAGACTTAAAAAAGAAACATTTTTACTGTATTATATCTGTTCCTTAGACCTCTCCACTCTGACAGACAGCGGGAAGCGTCTTTGTTTTATTATGTATGTAGTGATAATGAATAAACGTATGTTTTGCAATGACACAAAAAGCGTGCAAATTGATAGAAACAATAATATAGTATACTAGCGGTCCGCCCCGGCTTCGCCCGTGGTACATGTTTACGTTTTCTCTACATAAGAACCATCCTCGTACTTCAAGGAATATATTAAAAAAAGAATTATCGAAATCGGTTCAGCCGTTCTCGAGTTATGCGCTTACCAACACATTTTGCGATTCATTTTTATATATAAGAAGATAGAAAATAACTAGGTTCAAAAACAATAAAACAAAATCTCATTTAACAATTAAAACTAATGAATATAATTATTATTATAAATAGGTACTAGACAATAATAGTACCTATGTCAAATAAAAATCTCATACATACTTGCTATAGTCATGTTTAAAATGTCCTTGCATTCATCGCCAAGTCTAATCTTATGCTTAACCTTACCTGAAAGAAAAATAACACTCCGAACAGTTGTTTTGATACAATACGACGGTATTAATAACACTATATTATAATTTTGTAAACCTTACCACGGTTGACTTTTTTGGGTATTTGACGATATTTAGACACGGCAACGTGCGCCATGGTCACAGAATTCCACGGTATACTAATTACCTTGACAAATGGTAAGAAACTTATTCTCTGAAACTACCCTCATATATTTTGTGCTTGCAGCATCCGACGTGAAATAATAATTGTAAATAATGAGGGTAGAGAAATAAGATGAGTAGATAATTAAAATTTAGATATTTATTCGATAAAATGCATATATCTACTTATGTACGAAGTACTTAATGCATGTGTTTTATATTTAATATGTATTGATTTGGTTTAGATTATATTTACGTAGATATATCTACGTAAATCACATTATGCACAGGCACTGTTTGTTTGGTTGAACGCGCTAATTTCAAAAAATGTAAAGGGAGAACCTATAGGACGAGCTGGTATGGTTAGAATTATTGAACCTTCGTGTTTAGTAGACGGAAAATCAAATAGAAAAATAAAATTTCATGTAAT
Source organism: Colias eurytheme (assembly GCA_907164685.1). Lineage (NCBI taxonomy): Eukaryota > Metazoa > Arthropoda > Insecta > Lepidoptera > Pieridae > Colias > Colias eurytheme. Next base: position 54,283 of record CAJQZN010035732.1, on the reverse strand, counting down.
GCAAGATGTTGCAATTCAGAAAACTTAGTTTCTGATAGGAAAAATAATAATATGTTGATTGTTGATATCACAGACAAACACTTTAATTTCACGATAAATAAACGGGGCCGAAATTTGTTTTGAAGTCCATAAACGATAACAGTCCTATAACTCCTTTAGAGGGTGTTATAAAACTGTTATGACTGTTTTATGGCGGGTTTATCGTTTACAAGTAGATACTTGGACCGTTGACCGAATGAAAATGTACGTATGCCGGGGCCCGGGGCGCCTCCATTTAATTTTGACAAAGATTTTGTTTAATAATATGTCATGGAGTCTCGAAGTTCGATTAATTCGAATTAGGAGAAACAAACTGGGAGAATCTTAGACCGGCTACTCACGTACCTGCAGCAGGGGCAATATTGCGATTGGACCCTTAATTGGCTCCTTAATTGAGATGTGTATAGGCAAGCAGGGGCAATTTAGAGAACAACTGAAATTGCTCCCACCGCCGACCAACCGAGATTGTAGGTAGCGGTACCAATATCGCCCCTGCCTGTGGCCCCTGCAGCTGCGGCAAGTAGGTACGTGAGTAGGCGGCATTATAAAACTGACTACTCCTTATGAGATGCACATTTCAGTTGGTAACTAATATTGGGTTTTAGAGTGTGAATAATTTTTTTAATTAAATTCACAGGTAATAACATATACAGAAAGTACTTAGTTAGATAAAAAAAGAAAAATAGCAAAATTAAATGTTACAAAAATAAATAAAACGGACCCTTCTTTAGCTACAAATTTACATGGCAAAATAACAATTAATTACCTACAGGCGCACCACCACAGAATACGTAGGTAGGTACAATAGTTACACATGCTTGAAAATGATTATTATAAAAAATATAATAAATAATAATGTGAACAACATTTTCAAACTCATTTCTGCTTGTTCAGTGAACACTCTGAAGGACAGCAAAGTCAGCAAATATTACATTTAGCACATTGATGGTCGTGATCGTGTGGTTAGGCGCCCACAGAGACACCTACTCATTGGTATGTTTATTTTTAACATATCTTTAGTATTCGATTCCACGATATTTGTACTTAACCCATTGAGCCCCGAACGGCCCGATCGGTCCACGACACAATAGATTTTCTATTGTGATCATGTTAATAACTTCAGTTAGTTTTGAAGTGAAACTTATTTAGGCACGTTGAGAGTAAAATGTCAAGGTCACGTCATGGAGCAAGGCGACGATTTTGGTACCTATTTTTGAATCTTGCCAAAGAAGTTTCAATTCTGACACATGTGCTCTAGTTCTTTGCATCAATATATTCTTGAATAAAACATAGATGATATCCATATTGTTTGTCAAAGATTATGAAATTGTGTAATAAAATAATTGTTTGCGCGCCGTTGCGTCACGGCCAGCAATTAATCTCTGTCCCGACGAACTTTCATCAAGATTGATTCTCAATTAAGCAGCAAACATGGTGTATAGTTACAGGCTGTGAAGCGTGAAAGATTGGAAATATACTAATGTTATGTTTTTTAACATGTAAAGTATGTTGTGCTTCTGTACGGTACGGCGAAGTTCGGAAGTGAATTTTTACGTCAGATGTGGATGTGGAATGTTGGATTATATTTTTATGACTTCTAAAAATATAATTTAACACGTTAGGTACGAAACAGGGCTTGAAACACCCTGTCCGTGTCTCGTCGTTATAGCGGTAGGAAAAAACTTAAACTCTTTCTGTCGTGCGGGAGGCATAACTTCCATCTGGTTCAGTGTAGGAAAGTGATAAGTGATAACTATATATCTGAGATGTGCTATTGATTCCTAGTTCAATGGTATACCGACCTTAATACCGGGTTTCTTAGACCTCGTGCCGCACTGAACAAATAAAAATTCTAACACAGTGCGGAACGAGGTTGCGAACACCTCGTACCCCCGCGCACCTCGTACCGCACTCTAAGCTAGCTTCACGCGGTTAGTGTTGTGCTGTGTGCAACGCATTCGAGACTGAGCACGCGACGAAGTACGACAGCTGCCGATTATGTCGAAACGTTGCCGAAAAAAGTTAATCAAGGAGGAAGATGAAGAAAAACCGGGTGGTGAAACTCTAAAATCTGAAATCTGAAAAAATTATTGCTTGGCCTGTTTTAATGAAAAACATCCATAAGTTTGATAAATAAATACAATTAAATAAAATCGATATTTCTTTTCCCATCACTAAATTATATGAAAAACTGCTATTGTTCAGTGCAGTATGGGGTACATTCCCCACATTTTATTTTACCCATAGAATCTAAACCTAATCTAACCACGGGCGACGGGCGACGGCAGATTTGCGTGCAATCAATGCAATGACGTGAATGAATTTATATGCACAATTAAAATTAAAATACATTATCACATACTGTGATCACATATTAATATTATGAATCTATATTAATAAAATAATATTATCAATGATAACACGAATTTGTGAATGTCTACAAAAATAAATCCATACATATATTATTTCTTTGTGAAAAATCTAAAATGAGTAATACGACCTTGATATTATAAGGACTTAGAGTTCATTATCAATCATATAATAAACAGGTAATCTATATAATATAAAGAAACCTAGATAAATTGATAAAAACTTTCTTATCCAGTTGGAAGAAAAAAAGGCAAATAGTCTCAAATATGGATATTGTGTTTCAGAATTCGACGCGAAAACAAATGATGAAATTACATCGCGATACGATGCTACAAGTAAATGTAAATATTTAAGCATTTATTCTGTAACGCCTATTTACTTATATCTATTAAAAAGCGCATGTTTCTATATAAGTAGGTACCTACATACCTATGTTAGCTTGTATCATGGACTAATAAATATATTAAGTATTCTGTGCCAATGTTTAGATTTGTATTCAGGAACATTCCTGAAGACTATGTTCGACCCATAGATAAAAATCTAAATAACAGGTACGACCAAAAATCGCGAAAGTTCTAGTTCGATTTAAATATTGAAATATTGTTATTAGTCCGGGAATAATAATTATGGTCTAGAAATATAGTATAGAATAAACGCTGTGCATAAGAAAGTAGAAAAACTTCTACTTTTATTTTTTATCTGTGCCACCACCAATCAAAATTCATTGCATAGATATATATTTAAATTTTAGATTAGATTTTTAAAATACGACATACATTTCAATATAATGGCGGAAATAAGAAAGCACTATTAAATATGTAATCTAAGCTTAATCTAAGCCATAAAAAGATAAACTGCGTTTGATAAACTGTTTTATTAATTTATGTGGTAGTTTATTTTGTGGGATTTAGGAATAATCAGACTCAATTAGGGTTTTTAAATAATATTTATTATTGTTACGTACTTACAGTCGTATGCAGGTGCATGGGGTAATTATAAAACTCAGATAATATTATGTACCTACTTACATAATGCGAGTTGTTATTTTGTACATTTTGAAATGTCTAATTACAATTAATAAATAATAATAATACATTAGGCACGCTTATTATCTTAGAATTTGTCAGCTATTTCACACACAAGGCTATTTTTATGTTTTCAAAATATCTAAATACAAATTAATCATTATAATATCTAGTTACTGTTATGTACTATGTAATGTTTGGAAATGTATCTATGTAATAATTTTGAAATCATACTCAAGGAAACGATTTCAGATAATTTGGATAAAGAGGGCTACTCACACACCTGCCGCAGGGGCAATACCGGTTGCACGGCAGTCGGAGCAATTAAAAAACCACTACTGCAACTAAGGCTGCAACTGCTTGCCACAGAATAATATCACAGTGATCACAGTATTACAACAATATAATATCGAGTAACTAACGTTACCTATAGGTACACATTACAATAAGGGAGGCCATTAAGGGTGCAATTCCAATGACCCTGGACCCAGCGGCAGGTACGTGAGTAGCCGGCTTAAGAAGTAGGTACGATACAAAATTACCAATGCATAAATATTTATAAACATAAGTTTTATTTTAGCACTAGAGCGTTAATCATCAATCAATATCGAAAAATATGATTTAATACGAATTCCTCAGACGTCCATAAAATTTCCACTCTCACTAATCTTTTTGGATATCTTCCAAAGCCCTGTAATGTAAACTGTGGTCTGTATTCAATTATGAAGTATGTGGTGTAAAAAACTGTTATTTTATGAGTCGTAAAATATTTATTACTTACCTATCTCTATGAGATATTTGGATAGAATTTACTTTCTAAATATTTTGTTGCCTAGGAATGTTGAATAAGAATGTATTATTCTACTGGTATTGCTTGTAAAAAATGTTATAAAATATTTATAAACTATACCTACCCGCTGGTCCCGGCTCCGCCCGGATTTTTCAGAGATGATGTTGTTTTCTGTTGCTTTACAAAAATTAGAAAAAGATTTAATCATAAAAAGGGAAAACAGACTAGGTATATCTATGGCCTGGAGGCCAGTGTCTGCAGAGGGCTATATGGGCTGATATTGTTATTATGCAATTCATAAACAATTAAAGAAAATAAACGTATTTAAGTAAGTAAGTATTATATTTATAGAAATAATAAAGTACCTATCCAAAGTTGGGTATTTAATATTTATTTTGAATCTAGATTTGATCGAGGATTATAGTTCATCGTCCCTATAATATATCATAATGGACGTATGTACCTACCTACATATAAATAACATTGGAATCCAAATAACTTTACAGATAAAAATAACAAAGGTTCTTTTGTTTAAATGAATAACCCTAAATTTTTATTGATTGATATCTGTAATCTCTATGTTTGATCTGTTTAACCTCAAATACCAAGTCCAATAGGACATTTACTGACAAAATGTCGATACTGATATTGTATAGCATAATAATTAATAATTAACTACCTACATAATAGGTACCTATTTAAAACAAAAAAGGTCAAACCGTCGAAATATGAAAAACTCATTTTACGCAGTCGAAGTCGCGGCTTTCAGCTAGTTCAATAAACATAAAGCTTACTCTAAAAAGCGCGAAAGCTGGTCAATCATCAACATCACTTCACAGCAGCGAATACAGATAAATAATATACGTCCATGCTTAGCGTCCATGTATACACCATTCAAAAACATTTATTTAAAAATAAACAGCGCAATAAATCCTCCGCATTTGCGCAGATAATATAAATAGTATCACATAAGTGATAATTACTTGTGCTTGGCTTTCAGGACGTCTGAAAAAAAACAAATTTATTCCTTCAGTGTTCCGCCATCCGCGTTACCGAACGCACGTCGCTCGTTATAGCATTGTGATAAATACGATAATAAAACGCTTAAACGGAATTAGTGGCTTACGAATTGTATTTGTTTTCACATTAAAATATAGAGTATTTTTAAGAGTCATGTTTTAAAATTTATTATTTGGCGGGAATTATTATTTAATCGAATAGACATGTGATAATATTATTGGTTATTTTGGTGGGAAAAATAAATATGAATTAAACAGACTGTGCATGAAAATGAATCTTCTGTACATTTTATTTCCTTCTTGGAAGCATATTTTGGTGGCGTGTATTTATATTTTCGGTAAGTTGTTATTTATTATGCTTATATTTTTGGTATTCTTAATTTAAATATGTTTTATTTATTATTCCTTCTAAAATTAACTTTTACTAAATCCTTTACCAAGAATGTAAAAAATTAATCATGAGAATTAAATTATTTTTGTTTTGCCCTATAAATATGATCTGAAAAAAACTACCTCTAGGTAGGTAATAGTTGCGCCTAGATTGAACGAGCTGACCTCGGGAACATAATATATTAAATTGTTATTGATAAGTTTTTCCGCGTAAGTAAATGTACCAATGTATCTATAAATAAATATATATATTTTGATAATTCATAAAGTCAACTGTTGGATAATATACCTGTAGGTATTATCTAAACAGAAATAACATGTAGGTATGATGAAAATAACGACAAAAAAATAATTCAAAGTATTTTAATCCTTGTTGGTTTTACAATTATTATAGTTATGCGTTATCATTTATCTTAAGTACTGAGATTTATCTTTATAACGTCGCAGTTGCTATGTAGCCTAAATGATATTATTATGTATAAGTAAAAAGGTAGGTAGATAAGCTAAGCGCTCCGGAAGTGGCCCGTGGAAATGTGGCTAATTAGCAACATTCTACTTAAGTAATTGTCCCTTCGATCCCGATATTTCATAATCATGCCATTTCGTTTTGAAGTCTAATCTGCAACTATCCTACTCATATTGTAAACTAGATTTCCGCCCGCGTCTATACGCTAGCGTTTTCAAGTTTAGTGGTATTTGCGTGAAATAATGTTTGTTACTCTTTCACGTAAATATTACAGAACCGATTACTATTAAATTTGGTACGTAGGTAGATGAAGACCCAGAATAAGGCATATGCTACTTTTTATCCCAGAAATCGCACAGGAACGGGCACTATAGTTTTCTTTGTAAACGCGGTCGAAGCAGCAGGCGGAAATCTAGATGTTTATAAAATAACAAATAAAAATATGTTTGTTGTAAAAATAAATGAATTAAAAGTCCACAGCAAATACCAAAGCAATTATAGTAAAACAATTATTTACTATCACATACTTATTTTGATTCTGGTTTTACTAAATAAGGCTAGGCTATAATTATTATGTACATAATTACTATATTTTATATAATTAATATGAAGATATAATGGCGCCGGTACCTGCACTAACTATTAAATGAGTCATAACTCATAAGTAATAATATAATACATGCTAATATAAGTAATATTATGAATAGCAGCTCATTCTATTTATGGAGTTTTAAATACAGTATTGCATGTATCTAAAAGATAGATAAAATAAATAAGCAAATACTTGACTAGCTTTAATTCTACATTCCCATAGAATCTGTAGCAACTTCGTCCGCGTTTTCAATGAAAAACCCGAATAGTTCCAGTTCCCGTGAGATTTCCGGGTGTTAATTCTAGTAACCCTCTATAGTCTATACATGTGCTAAATTTCATTGTAATAGGTTCAGTAGTATTTGCGAGAAAGAGTAACAAGCATACATACATACATACATCCATCGACTGGTCTCCAGTAGCAGAGCGAGTAATATTATCTATAAGTCGTAATACATATGAACTTATTTTATTAAGCTAAAAACCCTTACATCCGCGTTAAACTGCGTAGTTACAAAATTTGTGTGTCTGTTTGTTTTTCGTATATAAATTGTGTTGACACACCGTGACTGACATATTATAGAGAATCAACGCGATAACGTTCAAAGAAACCGACCAAAGTACTTATAACATATTACATGAATACAAAAACATATTGTAGTTGAAAAATTTTGTGGATTAATTGAAGCAGGATAATGCGTAACGACATACTTATAAGTAAGTGTAGGTAGTATAAAAGAAATATTGTGTGGAGCGCTATTTAATCAGTCACTAAGAAAAAGCTAAGCTTAGCAAAGCTTGCGCTATAAATACCAATATTGCATGCTTATTTTAGTAATTAACTATAATAAATTAATTAATTGAAGGAAATAAGTTGTAGAAATAAAAAATAATAGTACATATTAGGACATTGTACCTATCTAATAATTAATGTTGAATATTGAATCAAAAGACGCTACTTTACCAATTATTTCTTTTAACAATAATACAATAACTAGTTAATTATTATTCTCACATATATTATATTTTTAAATATTATCGAATATGATTCTGAAATGCAACTAGCACGTGCGCGTATATTTATAATTGTAATAAAGTTACAATTTACGTTTGCAAGACAATCATTGGATTTCGTTTCATCGTCGGATGTAGATCATAAAAAAATGTTTTGCATATTGAAAATGTATTCGTATATTTATTCAACATTTATTTTTGTCTTGCGGGCTTTACGAGTAAAACGTCTCAAACCTAACTTTACTGAGACTGCGGAGTTTGTTTTTCATAATTCAAAGACGTGTCTAATTGTGCAATTATTTTATGAAAAAGTACAGCTATTTTATCGTTACAATAAGGAATAAATCAACAACAATATATGTACTACACGTGGAACATACAACATAAATATCAATATGTATTATGTACTTATCTTCTTTCTATATTTAAAAATCAAATCAATTGATGTTCGTTAATCTCGCTAAAACTCGACAACGGTTGGGCCGATTCACCTGATTCTGATTTTGTTGTGTCTTATGTAGTCCAGGAAAAGTTTATACAGTAGACTATAAAAAAAGAACGCATGATACGAAGTATCCTGGGTCGTGCCTGGGTCATTTAGTACCTATAAAAATATATTTTTGACGTGACAACGTCTTATAATTCGATAGAGCCGGTTGCACGCACGAAAAAACATGACTCATGCGGCGTTACCTCGCTCTGAGGCGTTCCATGTAATAGCGGCAGTACACATGGGGCCAAGGCGTTGGGCCAACGTGTTGGGAAAAAATGAAGGATATCAAGATTCCTGTTCACACATTGGCGTACTGATCATTCTGCATTGGTGCTTCAAAGATGGACGTAGTCCGTAGAAGTTCTTGCAGCCGCGGCAATTTATTTATATATACAGTGCGTTTAATTATTACGTACATGTGCATCAATAACAATTAACAATGAGTGTACTCTGCCGTCTGCGATGATACCATTTTCCAATCTCTATTGTCCTTTTTTTATAACTGTATAAATAAAACATTATTATGTTTAGATTTTTTCAAATGTTTAAAATGTGTACATTTTACATTTAATTTAATTTTAACTACCTATAAAACGAAACTTTAAAGATTATATTTTAGATATTATTTTATTAAATGATAATATTATTTATGTAATAAAGCACAATTTGATCAAAATCATGCTCATTGTATATTGTTATTTAATTTTTAAGAACAAGTAACTTTTTAATACTATTTTACTCATTTTATAAATATATTCATTTTTTTATCGCATTGTATGAAAGTTAGATAAGAAAAACATCTAGAATAATATAATAAATAGAAAATAGAACATCTAATTTATTGAGTCATATGGTTTTATTTTTGTGTAGTTCATGCCGCGGATTCCAAATTATTCCTTCATGTCGATACAAATCTACGAATTGTAAAACCTCGGCGCCGCCATCGCTATCGGAACATGGTTAAACGTAAATTTTATTGACGCGCAACGATACTGTCTCCGCTGACGAGTAACAACAAACTGAACAAGACACCAACGTGTGAACGCTGTTTGTGGAGCGCGCCAAGATCCTTTGATGTGTGCACAAAAAACCGACAACATTCGGTTGGCCTGCCAATATTGGCGCCAACTAGGCTAATGACGCCAACATACCGCCAAGTAGCTCTCTACACGTTGGCCCAACCCGTTGGCCCAACACGTTGGCCCAATGTGTACTGCCACCATTAGGCTTGAAGTGCAAGCGAGAGCGCGGAACGAGCGACAAAGAAGCACGATCGGACGAATTGTCACGTTCAACTATCGTCAGTAAACCGACTTTACAGACAACCAATTTTTTACAAAGCAATTCAACGTTAAACATTTCACACACAACAAGACGTCTATATTATTATTTATCTGTATTTTCTAGTATATTTGCCTCACCTTACTACAATATTTACGTTACAGTGAATAAAGGCCGTGAAACTACGGGCGGTGAATTAACTCGAGTTTCCTTATTAGAGCTTTTACGAGGTTTGTAGTGGTGCTACGAGTTACGACGTAGCTAAATACTGACAGGTCTATTGGGAAAATATACCTTATTTGTAAATATTTAGGGATTTAATTGGATTAAACTGTTTGGTATGGTCTTCTATTAGACTGGAAATTACTAAACGCGTAGATGCGCATGAGCTACATACTATATGCGTAGATACATAAGGTCAATAATAATTAGTTTGTTTTGTTAAATCTTTATAAATATTTAGTTTTATTTTGTTTTGTTTCACATTATTTTATGATATATTTCGCCGCAAGCGTTTAATTTCATTTAAAAGTTATTTTAAACTTGGATTATTTGAAGTTATTTACAAATGAATACGTAATGAATCGTGAAATACTGTGTTTTTAATGGGCTCGTAGGACTGTCACTCACACATCACAATCATTCTTAATCATTAAATATTTTAGCACATGATGAGATAAATAAGACGCTTTGAAGCTTTTCATTCCAAAACAGAAGCTAGTCGCTATAAGGTGCTATCAGTTAGTATAATAAGTCAACATCAATTTAACATCAATAAAATTTCAATCATCTATGACCAGCCCCTGCACTGTTCCATCAATATATCTAAAAATACATTTTTTACATTTATAAAAGGTCGATCGTCTCAAAAGTGCGTCCGACAATAAAACATATTATATTTTATGTAGTTGGAATGTAATAAAACTACACAAATAACTTGGCAGACTCGATTGAAATGTTTCACTGTTCCCTGTATCAAAACATGTGCTTTACGTTCATCAAACTGACTTTTATAACGATGTATTTAATATGAATTATTTAAATAAATTCAGTTGATTGGATTGGAATTTATGGACGTTTCTCTGTGTTTAAAAATTAAATTCTTAAAGAACTGTATTAACTATTTCATAGTGCAACATTCGCTTGTATGAAAATTTTATTAATGTTTAAAGTTTGCGAGTTTCGTACTCTTTCACTAAAAAACTTCTGCACAAATTTGGATTAAACTTTACAGAAATATGGGGTATACATCAGGATAACACATGAGCTATAGAAATATTTGATTTAGTCCGAATTGGGCGGCAAAGCTAGCATTTTTTTTTAATTGTAGAAATTACATTTTTCATGATTTAACTCAACGCCCCAATGAAAACAGCATTGAATTTCAGTAGTTATAGGAGTGCCATCTACTTCTAAATTCATTAGATAATTACTATAATTACTTAATTACTAATGCATCGTCGATCCATTAATTACCATTGCTGTTTTTTATATTGAGTACGCCTTGAGTGATAAATATAGGCAATCGTTGATAAGATATCTCTGATAAACGTGAGAAAACTTTTAGCATTTTTACGACATTGCTTTAAATTCGACATATTTCCTAACAACTTTTTAATCCCTGTCAACCACATTCTATTACCTTATCTTTAATCTACAACGGCTACATCTTCTTATATATAAAAATGAATCGCAAAATGTGTTGGTAAGCGCATAACTCGAGAACGGCTGAACCGATTTCGATAATTCTTTTTTTATTATATTCCTTGAAGTACGAGGATGGTTTTTATGTAGAGAAAACGTAAACATGTACCACGGGCGAAGCCGGGGCGGACCGCTAGTTTAAAATAAAAAGACGTGTGGCACTCGGGGACTGCCGCGGTAAAGCTATTGCATAGCATGCCTTCAAACCACACCTCCGTGGCTGTCGGAGTGGGGAGCGTGAGGTTTTTTCGTTACGGAATTTCTCGATCCCCGCGCTTAAGGCCCGCGATAGAAGCTATGCAATAGCTTAAAAATGTTATTGCTAATAACTTTATACTAATTATTTATGTTTACAGCAAAAGAATTAAGTATAATAATAATTAATATATGAATAATATCTGATATGCAGCATCAATTATACTTTCTAGTTAGTACTCCTATACTCTACAACGGAACGTGAAAATTCTTTAAACTATTTACGTGTAGTTATAGTAATTGTTTCAAATTAAATCTGTCTCAATTTATATGTTCTGTGGTCTCAATACCTACCACGGTCGTTGACTCCACGAATGTCGTAGATATCTATTGTTTTAATTATCACCCACATCTAAAGCAGGTTGCAGTGTAATTCCGTCCTACATAGGTAGTAGAACTGATAAAATTTTAGAACGTAAACTAGTTCCCAGTTAAAATGGAAAGCCGTAGAGTGGATAAAAATAAAATAAAAATACATATCACACATGTTGTAGAATTCGTCATTATAAATCAACGTCACATATAATATTTGGTACCAACATGGTATCAATTTGTCACTTTATTTCGATGATATTAAATTATGTGATATTATTCTCCGGAAGCAGCACATCGAAATGTGGATAATAATAATTAATAGCCACATTTTACTTCAGTTGTCTCTTCGCTCACAATTATAGTTGAAACTTGAACCAAGTTACCATCTCACTTTGGCATCTAAATCGTGTGTGCGATCGTGTGCCGTTTTTGAAGAACGAATGTTTTGGTGGTAACCTGCAGTACGGTTGGTATCTACCTACTCCTTTTTACTTGCAATATCACTGGTTTATTAAGTAACTATAACTCATACTTAAATCACACAAAATCTAGATTTCTTATCAGCAATAGGTACTCTTCACGATTATTTTGTTTTTGAACACATGTATTATTTTTGAAGCATTTTGTTTTGATTAGAACGACATTTGTCAAATTACGCGACAGCAAACAAAGACAGGCGTCATCTACTAATTAGCGACGGCGCGGCATCGCGAGCGAGCAAACACCGAAATTGCCAGTGTGGCCCTCGATAATGGAAATTAGGAATATAGGTAATACATAATATGAGTATAGAGACGTGGGATAGAAGATCCCACATGATGGATAGAAGACCTGGTCCGAGTGGCAGGGAGCGGCTAAATGCAAGCCGCCGGTGACTGCTCGCACTGGAAATCCTTGAGCCTTTGTCCAGCAGTGGACGTACCACGGCTGAAACGACGACGACGCGACGACGATGAGTAGAGAAGAATATTTTGTATGAAATTGTCTATATGTCTATATGTTATTATAATTTGGCGAAATCTTAGTTATAGGGTTCCGTTTTACCTTTCGGATACAGAATTTTAAAAAATACACAAAACATAAGACTGACACAAAAAAAATGAGGGTTCATACGAAAACCTACCTTCTGATTATGACTTAGAGCATTAATTATGAACACATTTGCTTTGTGATAAAAAATGTCTAAAAACGGTGACATTTTATCTATGTGCCTGCTATGCATTTAATAGGATTAATTATTATTAGCATTATCAAGAAATTTGGCACCCTATCATTGTGTAAGTTGATTACGAACTGATACTATAGATATAGAGATAGTAATATCTACAATTTTTTATTTTAAAAACTTCCTGGTTAATAATAATTACAAATTATGTATGTTTCGTGTTTTTAAACAAACTTGAACGAAAAATCTAACAATGTCGCGATAAAATAAAGTAGTAGCACATAGTGATGTTCTTCATCCTTCATCTTTTATTCAAATGGTCAGAGCTAGACAAAATTTAATAAATGACACGAATGTGAAATAAAAATGTTGTTCTGAGGTACTAAACCCAAAAAAATACAGTTGAATTGAAAACCTTTTTTGAAGTCGGTTGAAAAGTCATTACTATAAAGTCACAAGTCTAGTTGAGACATATTATTGTAGGAAAAGAATTTATTCGATTACGGTTATATAGGTTAATTTGTAAAGATACCGCGAGTGAGTCATTCAATAATTGATGCTCTTGAAACTAGGCTGATTTATGACGAGGCGACTTTAGTATATTTTTAACTGCTTTTCAAATTAAGATGATTAGAACTGAATTATTTTCTTCTTCTAGCTTTTCGCCCTGGCTTCGCACAATAGGCTCTTGATTCTTAATTAAAAAAGGAAAGCACGTTTATTTTCGCACACAATTGATCAATTTTGCAATATCTCTTACCGAGCTATCAGTAGAATTCTTGCTACTTTATATTGTGACTGAATAATAATATTTAATTAATAATTTATTTATGAAGTGGATACTCATGCTCAGATCACAAGTCTTATAACAAAATGTAAACAACTGTTACCGACGATCAAGGCAAATATTGACCAATTTCAATATGTACTGTCTATTGGTTATCAATATCAAACATTACACCTTCAAGAGTTCAAGAGTGGTTATTATAAATGTCTGTTTGCTTAACCGATTAACGACAATTGAGCAATATTGAACAATCTCAGAATAGGTATTTTAACAGGGTTATGAAACTGTATAAAATCGCCTCCTTTATTTTTGACTAGCTGCACTCCGCGGTTTCAACGTGGCTCCGCTCCTGTTGGTCTTAGCGTGATGATATATTGCCTAGCCTTCCTCGATGATGGCTATCTAACACCGAAAGAAATTCTCAAATTGGACCAGTAGTTCCTGAGATTAGCGTGTTCAAACAAACAAACTCTTCAGCTTTATAATCTTATATATAAAAATGAATCGCAAAATGTGTTGGTAAGCGCATAACTCGAGAACGGCTGAACAGATTTCGAAAATTCTTTTTTTATTATATTCCTTGAAGTACGAGGATGGTTTTTATGTAGAGAAAACGTAAATATGTACCACGGGCGAAGCCGGGGCGGACCGCTAGTATTAGTATAGATTTGATCCACTTCCATCCACCACATCCAACTTACAGATTTAATTCAAACTTTGTACTTTGCACACCTATCAAGCATACGTGATAACTGATAATACAATAATTTCGTATGTCTGTCTTTTTTAAACTTATTGAGTGGGTAATACTTCTTGTTTATGAATTTACGCGCGGTTTACAACTTCAATATCGCCTACGCTTTTTTAGTGTTTATAATGTCGGCTTTTAAAATTGATTAATACCACGTGTAACAGTCTTAAATTAGTTTTAGCTATTTTCAATTTATAATAGCGGAGTAGGCTTAAATTTTTTTTGACGATCATTAAAACATAATCGAATGAGAGATTTAGGCTAACTAAAGATTGTCTGTTTTTGCGACTGAATTTTGAATACCTGCTGCTGCTGCTGCTTTTTCTGAACCGCTGTTACTGCAACTTTTCTCTATCTAAACTCTCATTAAAAAACCGCTAATTTTGTCGTTTCAAACTGTGCCTCAATCCTGCAGAAATGCAGACAAAATTTATAGACCAGCATAAAGCTCCATTATTCCTGACTTCCATAAGCTGTCCTTTCTTATGCTACTGTTTCTTCAGTCGCCATCGGCCATGCATGCCCTGCATAACGAAATGTCCATGGTGACCTTTTTGCGGCTTGTAGTTCGTTCAAAATAACATTGAAATAACATAAAATAGATAATATTCAAGAACCCGAAATTTTGATCCATTACCACGATTCAAACACAGAGATCGATTTTGACACTATAAGTAATTTGGCCTTCCGGCATTTTTTGTTGATTGGCCACATACAGAGTGACCCAAGAAGAAGTGATATACCCTGTACAACAACAAATATTGCAGTGAAACTTCTTTAGGCACGTTGAGAGTAAAATTTCATGGCAATACCGTCACGTTGAGGAGTGGCGACGATTTTGGTATGTTTGATTCTTGCCCAAGGAAGTTTTACTTCTGACACGTGCGCACACACACGCTCTTTTTTATGTTACTATATAATTTACTGGACTATGGTGGAAGTAGGATCTACTCTAACACTGCCACTAATTTTATTAATAAATGTCGTGTCTAGAAAGCCTTATCCCATATGTAGTTCAAACATCGTTGATAGGTACACTACAGTGGCATGTTATCAGCCATCTATTATATGATAAGGAGGTGTCTTTTGATATCAAATATAAATATAATGCAGTTAAACAAGTGCCCGTTTCCGCAGTTAACTGTATCAATTCTGAGTTAACTTTTCAATGTTTTTTATTTGAATAATTTTTATAAGTGAAATTTGGCTATTGTAAAAGTATATATCTCATCTATTAATAAGATAAGCGTAGAGTGAACAGGTACCTTCTAGGGAAGCGCGTTCCGTCTTAGACCACATCTCAGCTTAACATCAGGCGAGATTGTGGTCAAGCGCTTCCCTAATTCCCTATTACCAATAAAAAAAAAAGATACAATATCGAATTTCTTCTAATTTAAAAGCGATGAATGAAAGTATAAATGCAGGTAACTATGTTTGAAATGAAATAACTCATTGTTTGATTCTTGGATGATAATTGGCTGCCATCTCTCTTCATTGTATATCTTTGTTCATGGCAGCCCATTTCTTTTCATTAGCTTTATTGATAAATTTACAAATTCAAACTCAGGTGCTATGTTTTGAACAGTTGTTCTAGCCAAAATACTTATTTAAATATAAAGTGTTTGTTTGCTCTCCTTCAAACTGCAACGAAGCAATATTGACGAATTTCATGCACAAAATACAGAGTAACAGATGGTTCAAATCAAGTGAAGCAATTAACGTATTTATTTTACAGGTCATAAAGGCTAAAATTACTTATTTATTTTCTTACGTGGCCCAGTTAAGGCTTGACGAGGCACACGCATGACATGCTCCTTGATGAATCTTCAAACGAATTGGCGATAATCCAGCAAACTTACAATTAACGAGAGTAATTGGAGATGGTTAAAAGGCTAATGGCCGTTTTAACAAAGTCTTTTAATGACGCTCGAAATTACTCCTTTAATAAGCTTAAAAGTTAAAATACATTTTGCGTCGAGAAGTGTAAAAAAAATATCAGCAATGCTTGTTTTTAACAAAAAAATGAACCGCCATCTAATTATTGTCAGAATTGGGCAAAATTTACGTTAAGTGTTATTCCAATACCAATACGCACTTCCAAGTAGGTATCATGAAATCTGTTGTGTGTTTTTATGGTAAAAGAGTAAAAAAACACAAACTTTCGTGATTTTACATAATTCTGTTACCAATAAAGAGATATTGGGAAATACGATAGACGATAGACAAAAACATGAATAGAAAAAAAATCTGATAGTTTTTGTACAAATACGTTTAAATATAGTAAATGACAGTCACAACAAATATAATGAGACGTGGGGGGCGGATTATCGTTGGAAGCGATCTCTCAAATAAAATTAAGCTTAGATAAATATCGGTAAACTCAAAACTGTACGTTGAGAAAATTGTAATAGCTAGGTATAGTAAAACAAAACATGTTACTGTGTTCACTAACATAACTGTGAAAAGCTTCATTATAATCAAAATAATTACCAAATTTCTAGATTACAGCTACATAAAATATTGAAATTAGTAAACACCATAACACCACGGAGAAAAGGTCATTATCACGTACCTACTTATCAACAAAAATGAATTAGTTCAGAGTCCTTGCTGCAAATAACTTTGTTATTTGACATCAAATAAAGACTTGACGTAATGTATCCACAAGGAATCCTTACAATTACAGACGAATTTCGTACACGCCCACGAAACCAATTTGTTATTAACGATATTGGCATGTCATCTGGCAAAAGAAAAAAAATAGGATATAGTTTGGAATCAATAAACTAACTGGAGCCTGCGGCGTCACTCCCGTACGTACCCGGTAACCGGTTAAAAGTAGCCCATATTCTAGTCCAGACAATAATCTATCTCTGTACCGAATTTTATACAAATCCGATCGATCTATTTTTGCGTGATAAATGAACAAACATACGCGTTTGTATAATGTTAGTAGGATAAGATTAAGTACCTTCTAGTTTTTCATATAAAAATTAATCTTTACGTGACTATTGAGAGTGCCGACAAAATTTAGATTGTAGATAAGTGGATAATAATCTGCAAGAAATAAAGATAAAATCAACATACTTTTATAAGAAAATCCGCACCTAAAATAATTTGAATGTGTTTTTGTTGAAATGTTCTTTATTTTGTGCTAGCTGTATCTAGGTACCTAGTTGTCCAGAAAGTCTTGACTTCGCGTCGTTTAAAACTTTTGAATTTTAATAATTAATAGTTGTATTTTCAGAAATTTTGAAATTATATGCACAATTTTCCGTTCTTGTTCCCTCTGGGCTCTGCCCTTTTTCGGGTTTTCTTACCATACGAACCTTCCTTCTGCTTTACCAAAAACGTTAAATAAATATTTAATAACTAGGAACCCGTAAATATTCTCGAGTTTTACGCTTAGCAACACATTTGGCTATTCATTTTTATTATAGAGAAGATATATTGAAAAGTAAATAACTGACAAATACACGCCATTAACAACATAAAACACACTAATTTTGAATGCCTTGCTTTGTAAATCAGTCACTATGATTGATTCAATTCTTCATATTTTTCAGCAGAAACATCCTCTCTACTTATATATATTTATACACATGTCATGATCGTGACTTTGTGTCTGTTTATCCAACAATTTAGTTCAACGTGACACACTTATTATATATGGAGTTAGTGCTGCTGTGGTCTAATTTATAAAATAAACAAATATACAGATGATATTAACAGTTGACTAGTTTGCAATAGAGAACGCTGAAACATGGCGGAATAGAACGGGAAAAAAATGTTTACAAAATATAGTTTATTTGAAAATACTATCTAGACCATCTAGACTCTAGAGCTTATTCATATTATGAATCATACTTTGTTTCCATACTACCTACTTATGCAAATGCAAGTCCCAAATGTATAAAGAAAACTGTAGAAAAATTAAAATTCAATTTCTCATTTCACCGAAAAAATTTAGGTATCAAATTATGCCATTATGATGACATCTTTATTTAGTAGCTTCAGCCCGCGACTTTCATTGTCATCGAAAAAAAAATATTTCGGTGCGTAATTTTTTCGGAGAGAACCAGCCATGCAGCGTTAAAATAACATTCAGTTTGTAATATTTTTCAGGATTGTATTAAGTACTGCTAATTCTGGAAAATTAAATAATTGTTCAGTGCATTATACGATAACACAAAGATATTATATCTAATATCTCAGGTATTTATATTCATACATATTAATAAAGACCACTAGTTCGTTTATCATTTATTTATGATAATTATAACATTCTTGCTGATTTATAAATCATGATTCATATGGTAAGTTCGATTAAAAGTGACACCTAAAGGTACATAATAAAAAAAAATAATTAACTCTTTATTAGCTGGTAGGCAATATTAAAATTAACAATTTATGTACTTACAATCTACACCTACATATGCTAAGAGGATTACCATTTACCGTTCAGCATTTTACAATGAAAAACATAGGCTTTCACTAGTAGGTACTAGTAGTAGGTATCTAGTATACAATTATATGAAAAATTCTTCAAGTTTCATTTTCAATACAAACATAGTTGATATGTTTGTTCATTTACTACAAAAGCGTAAGAAGCGTATACTTACACAAATCGGTATGAAACTTGGTAAACAAGCAATTAAGTAAATTGAAATACACGACAAGTGATATTGTTTAAAACGACGCAATAAATACTTACCTATACCTACACGTGGACTCATCTGAGTTCCTTGTGACACGTTTGTATGTGAACATATTTTCGTCAATATAAATCACAGAAAGTACAAAGTTTCTGTAATGTATTTGTGACGAGCGTAAAGTACGTTTTGCGGCTATAATGTAGTTATTTATTTATATATGCAGTTTTTGTTATACATTCGCTAGTTTTTGGAATATACAATTTTGCTATACCTACACATTGCTGATCAAAACCAATTTTGACTACAAATCAACGCGACGCAACAAATCCTCAAAAGTGGTTTTGATCGAGGCTCTTAGACAGTTTTATTAGATCATTATTTAATGATCTAAGGTTTTTACTGAATTTTTAAAAAAATAATATTAGTAGGGCAATACCTATTACACTTTCTGTAAAAAATATTTACATAGCACGATGAAAAGTGTTTCTACATCAGAGAAAGTGAGAGACTATATGTATCGGATAGAGATACGTAATCAGTAAATAGTAAAAAAGATACTAATCAGTACCTAATCGTATCTATACTGTGGATACGGGCAGAATGAATTCCGTTATATATTTATAGGTATTCAGAAATACATTCTATTCTATCCAGACCAGAAAGTGCCAGAAACTTGAAACGAATTCCTCAAAGCATAAATGAGATAGTATTGAGAAAACAAGTCAATAACTGCGTTAAAAACAACCGACTTCAAACTTGCACTTGCAACATTTACAAATACAGACAAAAATGCTCATAAAATAAAAACTACTGGGCCTATCCGAATAAAATTTTTATGGGACCAATTCGACACCATCCCGCATCGAACAAAAAAAGAATCACAGAAACGACGGAGTAATCGGTGTACATACATAAAAAAAAAAAAAACATACCGGCCGAATTGATAACCTCCTCCTTTTTTTTGAAGTCGGTTAATAAGGAGTATTTAACCTAATTCATATTAATTTTATAAATTTTTTTCTATTCTTTATAAATTTATAAAGCATTTGAATGCCATAAAACCAAAAATATAAATTCAACTAGGGTCAACCGGGGCAATTGCAACTATGGGGCAATTGCAACTACTTATCATAACTCATTTATTAGAGTTGTTGTAATATATCGCCATCTATGATTCAATAACTCAAAGACTAATAAATCTTACAAATAATAGATGGCGTCACTACGATGAAAACTATTTGATTTATAGGCCATTTTGTCAAACCGCCATTTTGAAGTTGGTGTGCGTAAAAACAGGTGTCGGGTTTTGCAGACAAAAAAATTGTTTAGGAGTGATTTTTTGCAGGTGTTTTTGATTGGACACGATTATCACAAGCCGTAAGTTATTTCATTTATATTTTAAGTGCGTTAGTTGACTCTATTTTGTGTTATTGATGCAGTTACATTTGCCCCATGAAAATTTCACTATGGGGTTATTGCAACTGTGAGGTTAGTTACAATAGCCCCTTATATTTTTGTATGAAACTAAAAACACTAGTGATGTGACAGTGTCGATATTTTTAATTTATTATGTATCCTTCTTGGTAGTCAAAATATACATTTATAACAATACTAGATTTCCGCCCGCGGCTTTGCCCGCGTTTTCAAAGGAAAACCCGCATAGTTCCCGTCCTCGTGGGATTTCCGGGATAAAACCTACCCTATGTGTTAATCCAAGTTACCCTCTATATGTGTGCTAAATTTCATTGTAATCGGTTCAGTAGTTTTTACGTGAAAGAGTAACAAACATCCATACATCCATACAAACTTTCGCCTTTATAATATTAATAGGATTTAACACAAAGAATATTATTTGTTTTGACCAAAAACTAAAATTGACTTAGTAGGTAGGGGCATTGTAATTTTTTTTTTGTTGCGATTTAAAGTGGTAAATCAAAGTACCTACATGAGTTTTTCCTCTAAATAATGCGGCGCCATCTACGATCGCAACGTTATTGTAGCAATAGTTCCCTTATACACAATAGTACGATACAAATCACACGCAGAATAATAAAAAAATATCGATGAATAAGTTTTTTGCATTCCCCACACTAATTCTCTAACAAATAGTTGCATTTGCCCCACATTTAGAAAAATAAGATTTTTCCTGAAAACTCGTCCTTGCTACACGGTAATCCAGTTCAAAATCCTATGAATAACATGAAATCTCATAAATATATTCTATATTCGTTGTTTTATATGAAATAGAAGAAGAGCTATGGCAGTTAGTTGCATTTACCCCCGACATGGGGTTAATGTAACTTTTTCTACCAATTTTAGGAAATATTCTCACTACCAGTTATTTATAAGACTACTGTATTGCTTGTTTGGTTTAAAATAATCTTGAATAAATACAAAAAACAATAAATGGGTCAAATAAATGACCAAATATAAAAGGAGATAACTGCAACCGATCAAACTTGAGACTTGTTATTTTTTAGTTGCATTTGCCCCGGTTGACTATAATTCATATTTCTACAGGGTTTGAAATGCAAATGCTTAATTGATAATTCGACTGAATACGAAATGGCTCACTTCCTACCTTTGATATTTACATTTATTGTTGTTATAAACTTCACTGTGCTATTTTTACCGCTTATCTTTTATCTATACAATACGTTAATAAATTCAAGTAGGTAAGGTTAGTGCGTTCAAAATGTGATAAATTACCTAGGCCTTGCGGACTCTACTTTGGAGGCGGAGCATTAATTAATTATTTATTTGATAAATAGTAGATTGTCTTCTCGTATGTATCTTGGTGTCTTTAGTGCATATATCGCGATAACACATATTATCATATTATATATAAATCTCGTGTCACAATGTTTGTCCTCAATGGACTCCTAAACCACTTAACCGATTATAATAAAATTCGCACACCATGTGCAGTTCGATCCAACTTGAGAGATAGGATAGTTTAAACATGTACATAGGTACCACGGGTGAAGCCGGGGTGGACCGCTAGTTTATCTATATGTTTTACAGTTATCTTTTAATTATAATGCCAATTTTCCAAATTTTTGTTTCATTAAGTAGTATACCTACAACTTATAGCCTTTAGAATGATGCCCCATTTCATCTAACGTTTTAAAAACAACGATTATTTTATAACGTTTTATAATTTATTTTACATTTTACAGTACGGCCATGTGAAACAGACGCAGTGTCTGTGGTGTTGCTGAAGACGAACATTACGCGGCTGACGGCGAGGACCATCCACGCGGCCGGCTACCATCTACATACTATTGAACATTTGTGAGTATTATCTAAGATTTTTTCAAACTTTTGAATCTTCATTACATTTCCTAGGGATCCAGAAATACCTATACGCTATAACCAACCAAATGAGGATGCAGTGGACGCAACTCCTTTCTCTCTAAAGGTTTTCAGTATGAACGGTGGAGCGGTCTTGGTCTGTTCAAGTGGAAGCTTTGCTACTTAGCCCAAAAAATTACGACTACAATAGACATAATAGACTTTTAGACAATATTATTTTTATAATAAAACGCTTTCAGATCAGTGATGGACGCGCCCAACTTGGAGCACGTCGCCGTTGAAGATCTGACTAAGATGCCTAATCTCAAATCTTTGTGAGTACTCTCTTTTATACATCTATAGGTACTATAGTTTTAATCATATTAAAAAGAGGAATTATTTAGGTTGTTGTTGATGAATGTACGTTCAGAAAATATTGAACCGATTTGAAAAATGATTTTACTCAGCAGAAAGTTATTGTATTCCTAGAATCCTGTGACATATTCTTTACTGTTTACTCCCGGGTCAACTGTTTCCAATAGGTAAGTATAATAAAAGAAAACAACATAAAAATATCGTAACTTCTTTTCTTTATTTCTAATCAATACAAAATGTAAAACAATCACAATGAAGCGTGTCGAAGTAGGTAATTTACTAATAACTAAACCATTGTCTGGACTCTGTACTCTGTAAATCATGAAATTCATTAATTCTGTTATATATATAGGAAGTACTATTTAGAATTTAGACATAGTAAATTTGAAGTGCATTCTAACAGAAGTAAAACTAAAGAAAACAATTAATTAAGGCGTCTTAATATCCTCTTTAGAAGTATATTTCGGTCCTTGGGGAAAATTAATAATACCGTTTATTATAACAATAAACATAAGTTACTACATTAATCCTACTGATACTAAATTATACTACCATTATATTGAAATTTGAACTGCAGAAAGATTACATAGATAAACTTCTTACATCGTCCTAATCTTTATTGAGCATTGCTTATCTCAGAAGAATGGTTATAATATTATGATATTCTAAGTGCGAAGAAGATATTTTATTTACTGATCTATAAGTTTAGTAAAATTGGTCAAAATGATAATTCTAAAATTACTCAACAAAGTTCTCCAAAAATTTATAATACTTCGGCCTACTACTATAGCGCCATCTGTGGCCATCTTAGTGACCATAATGAATTTAATTTTAGTATCGTAAGTTATAAGTAAAAAATATTGTTTTGTAGTTATTAATTAACCAATGTCAATGTCGTTAGAGACCATTCTAACGACACTCCATGTTTCAAATTTATTAATTTCAAATTATGAAAAATACAGTCACTATACAGGGTGTCCCACTGCGCACTGTTGGTATACTAAGCTCAAAGGAGGTTATAGTTTTGCATACGCTGAGTACGTAAAAAATATTTATAAAATTCCAGACGCATTTTTTTCAAATAGATGATTCTTGAAACTCTATGCGTATACCCATAACAAGCAACCCGCCCAACTTTGCCACCCGCACGTGAGCTATAAAATGCTCACTTTAGAGAAGCGGTATATGCCGGCTGCGCGAAGCTAGAGAAGAAAACATGGATTTTCAGGAAAAATTTAGCAAAATTTTTTTAAGTATTTTTTACGTGATCAGTGTATGCAAATTAAACTACAAGTTCCCTCGCGCTTAGTATACCAATAGTGGGACACCCTGTATAATTTGATGAAGAATGAAAATATGTTGATGAAATGTAAATTCAGTTGAAAATCATAATCTTTTTGGTTTCACTCTAATCGCGTTTTAGCATAATACTATCTGTGGTTTAGTATAAATTATAATCCACAGTAATCATAGCAACAAGCAGTGAACAATAGAGATTACATTTACAACATGTTATACGTCTTGAAGTATTTACTGCCGTTGTAAATTATATAATGAGTGGTGCAATTATGATAATTTTCATGAATTATGATACAAAGCTGTTTTCAGAGCAATAAAGCTGATTTTTTTTCTGCGTAAGTAGGTATCATTTAAAAAATATATTACCGGAGATAATTAAACACGTGTTTTTAATTTTAGATGTTTTTATGCAAATAAATTACAATTGACCAGCGGGTAGCGAGCTAATAATAATATATTGTTTCAAATATTAGGTATGTATTCTTTTTACACTTCGTCTACTTTTATATAATGTCTAGTAATTTCAAAGGAAAATCAGACAATTAAGCAGACAATTAGTTACCTATTTCAAAATGTATTTTTAATAAGATTTTTTATGTAAGTATCTGTTACCGGCCAAACCCGTCAGGACAAACTAGTTTTGCCTAGGCTAAACTAGTTCGTCCTAAAGACGATCGGATGAACTAGTATAGCCTATGATCTAGGCTAAGGCTAGGCTGTCCTGAAATCGGGTTTGGCCGGTAACATATCCAATATCCATCGATATTAAAATATACTAGAAGTTATTTTAAACAAGAAATTATAAAACAAATATAAATTGTTAGTGTTAAGTCAAGGAATGCGTGAAGATAATTCAGTCGTACGATTATTATTATATTATATTGTATCGATAATTATACTTTAATATGAGTATCAACTATCAATGAAGCTAATTCATACTTCATAGTGTATAAAATATGTATAAGAAAATTAACTACATATAAAACCAAATTACCTAGCCACCTAGGACTGTTCAATACTTTGACATCGCCAGACGTCAATTCGCCAGGCCAAGTTTACAGTTCATGATACAAAATAAACTATAAAAAACAAATAAATATAGTATGTACTATTGTTTTAAGTAATCGGAATTTATCATCACATTCAATACTTCAAAAAATTACCGTTCACTTAAATTATTATATCAACTACTTATAGGTACAATCAGAATTTCCTACACATCTTTTTTTATTTGCTACTTTTCTATACTTTTTTTAATACCTACAAAGATGATAACATAACTTGACGACAATAAAATTGTAGGTGTTAATTATCCATATAATACACACATAGCCACACAGCTATAAAAATATAAAATCCCGAATTAACAGTAAGAGATTGGTGATAATCAGCAAGCCAACAACATAATCTGAGAATATAAACCACCAAAAGATACACTTACCTTGTACAAGTTAAATAATTTGGAAAATCCAAAAGTGCACGCCTCATAATTTTTTTTAATAATTATTTATTAATTATTATTTTTGTTTATTTAATAACAATTAAACCACATCGAATCAGACCCTGAAAAATGAAAGGGTTCTATTCCTGTTACAAATGACTCTTTTGTGTCAATATCTCCCGGTCTATTAGGTTTTAGTTAAGTATATGTAGACATTTCACATTTCCGAAATATAACCTGCTAAATTTTAACCACCATCGCTCCTCCGATTACTATTTTAAGGAAGGACACAAAAGGCTGATCAGCTATTTGTCTGAAAAGAAATCGATCAGTGAAACACATGCGTAATAAATATATCCTATATCCTACAAATAGACTCGGAAATTAACTTTTACTTTTATAAAGTTTGATAATCAAGATAATCGTATTGAAAATTGAAATATGTATTTACAAAATTCATAATCGTAATCATTTTGCCATTGGCACATGTTGGGTGTAGTTTTTTTTACCAAATGTTTATCTGCCTAATAATTATTATTTTATATTAGCCTAAATAATATCCTGTTACCAAAGTCAAATGATGTTCAGAAATCATAAGACAGTTACATTTAATCGTATTTGTTACAGTTTTATAACACAAGCACCAAGGCTGCAGAGGCTAGCGCCGCTGCCGGCGTTGCCTGAACTGCGCACATTGTACGTATGTATGTTGTTAATTGATGTTTTAAATAAGCTAGTTTACCACTTTGTTGAAGGTTTAATTCGATAGATTATACCTACATAGTTTTGTAGAAGAGGAGTTAGCTCTTAAAGTTTATTATGAAATGCAAAACTTACGTGCATTTCAATGAAGAATTTGTTATTGCTGTAAGCCTGTAACTTATATGCCACTTCAAATTACAGAAATGTGCAATTTAAACAATTTTTATGCTTATTATGTTTTCCTTAATAAGTATCTACCGTTGTCAATCACTTTTTGAATTTTTGTTAGTATTCTTTACAATGAATTCCTAATTATTTATAAAATAACTAATTACTATCACACCGCATTACTGTGGCACTACGAGGTTATCTAACATAATAAACTACTCTGCTGCTCAATACAAAGACGTTATATTCACAGCATGGTGACCACTTCTGGACTACTCGAGGTGCCCAACTTGAGTCACGTCCACGACCACCATAGGAAGCGGTCTAACAGCACACTATCTTATTTACAAGCTATGTAAGTACATAATATACCGAGCGATAGTACCGACTGGCCGGTTGGCTTAGTTGGTAGTGGTCCTGCCTTCCAAGCCAGAGGTCGTGGATTCGATTCCCACCCAGGGAAAATATTTGTGTTATGAACATAGATGTTTGCTCTGTGTTTGGGTGTTAATTATCTATTTAAGTATTTATTTAAAATTATATAATATGTATGTTTATCCGCCATCTGGTTTCCATAAAACAAGCGAAAGCTTAGTATGGGATCAGATCGTGCCGTGTGTGAAAATTGTCTCGAAATATATTTATCCCGAAATGTTTGCGAAACAAGATATTAAATTATGCAATATTATAATCTTAGCTATAAAAATGACTTGCAAAAATATAAAATGAAATGAACCTATTTGTATTTGTAATTGACTATTGTCATAATATTTTAACTTGTATATTAAAAGCCATTTCCTTAGATTCTAATCAACACTGGGAAAGCATTTTATGAAAGGAAAAAAATGTTATTCTGACGAGTTATTACCACCTTTAGTGACAGTCGTTGTGGAAAAATATAATTAATCCAACTATCATTGGCCATTGCCAGATTTTTTTTTTTAAGAAATTCGAAACTTCACTTTGTATTCCTCTCACTTGCATATTTTTCATTGCACTTTTGCATTTTAAGTTCCCAATTATTATAAGTTTTAATGTTTGCAGTGATCTCGAAGGGAACCACATAAAGCGCTTACCTGCGCACGCGCTCAGAGTCCGCGCAGATCAAGTGTAAGTCACTAGGTACATGTTTAACCATTTATTTTTATTTTTTCCGAACCCAGATTATTATTTTTTCCCTTATTGCTTAAAAATATCGATAATTCTTTTTTCTTTATTTTTTTTTCATTTCATATCGTTATTTCAGATATATTATTAGGATTCTTCTTTCAGATCTCTTAACTACAATCTCTTAGAAGAGGTCCCGGCGCATGCGTTCAAAAACGCTCAAATTTCAAAGCTGTAGGTAAACTTTTAAGTTTTTTTTTATAATATTTTATAAACTTACAAAAAGAAAGGAAGATTTAAAAATAAACCTTTTGATTGCAGTAGCTTTAGAGGTAATCCGAATTTAAGAAGACTGGACGAGCTTGCCTTTGCTGGTAATCTCCTGCTTCGACAATTGTAAGTGATGTTTTAAGTACGAATCTAATTTAACTTGTTTCTCAAATACCGTTAATTTACTTTCTATAATTATTATTTTCGGGTTGATATAAAGGTGTTTGATGATGCATTCTTACAACAAAATGCTGAAATAATTTAGCTGAAAATTCACTATTAAATTTGAGATGGTTTTCTTTTGCGATTGCCATCTAGTGCGGAGTGCCTAAAGAAAACGCACTCTCATGGTATCCAAGGAAAAGACAATCCCATAGCGAAATAATTTTTAAATTTTAAGACCGGTCCAGTAGTTCGAGTTCCGGAGATTAGCGCGATCAAACAAACAAACTTTTCAGCTTTTTAATAATAGTATTTAGTAAAGATTTATTAATTTATATTTTTGTTAAATATTAATTAAGGTTAGATTTCAACAACCTATTAATTTATTTTCAGAGATTTAAGTAACACCGCCATAACATCATTGCCTACCAAGGGTTTGGAGAAACTAGAAACATTGAAGATAGAAAAGACACCCTCGTTGAAGTACATTCCGTCTATTTACGAATTTCAAGTGAGTGGCATTTCTGTATTTTGATATGCGTTTATATGCACTATCAGCAGTGTGATTCTGTAAGACTTCATTCTAAACTTCGAATCTGAA
>CAJQZN010035732.1:0-20754 GCA_907164685.1 Colias eurytheme | reverse complement strand
ACGTGATATGCGAGTTGTTGTCTGAATTTTACAGAATCGACGTGCAGATATAGGCTATAGCTTTATGATTTATAAATGGTTAATGGACTTAGGACTACTTTTTTGTTTAAGTCGTATAGAATCTTAAATTCAATCTTCTACGGATTGATAGAAATACCACGTATGGAATTTGTAACAATTAGGTTGTCTGTATTTTTCGAGTTCTTATTACCTGTATAAAATACAGATAACTAATAAATAAGATCTGGAAAGGATAGTCAACCTAGGTATTTCTGTTCATATTCTGTATTTTATAGGCTTTTTATCACTTCGTTATGTATGATAAATACTTTTTGTCTGAGTGGTGATCAAACCTTATTTTTATATACGTATATTGAGTTTTTATTTAACTCTTCAATAAAATAAATGTTTGTAACAAGCGCTCGAGATGAGACGGGAGATCGGTCCGTCTCTCTCTCGTTATACCTGCGATCGCGCTCGTGAGGTTTTGGTGTGACACAAGTTTCTGAACATGTCACCCGACTAAAACGATTTTAAAAACGTTATCACGTTAAAAAATACCAATAGTATTCAAACAAAAACACGGTATTCTCTATCAAGTTCCCTATCACTTAGCATAAATTTTATACTTGTAGAACTTAGAGCGGGCACATCTGACCCACCACTTCCACTGTTGCGCCTTCGCGTTCCCCGAGCGACACAACCCCGCGAGACATGCGCTCTATGAAACGCAACTGGCGATTATGGCACAGGTACCTATTTATTATAATTATTTATTCAACTAACTAAATATAACTTGTGCATTATTGTACTGAAATAATTCGGTAATAAATCTAAAAAAAAAATGTAAAAAATGTCTCTGATTATTAATTCAGAGGTGCCGCGAAGACATTGAGTCGGTGCTAAATATTAAATAAAAACCGGCCAAGTGCGAGTCAGACTCGCGCACCGAGGGTTCCGTACAAATAAGTTTAAAATTATTAAAAAAATATATATTATGTGATGTAACTAAAAATTTATGGTTTTCGTAATTTTTCCTTTATCTATGCTATAAGACGTTGCTTCGTACCAAATTTCAAGATTCTGAGTTCACGGGAAGCACCCTGTAGGTTTTGATTCCCTTGCAAGTGTCGAAAATTTGCGGCATAAACGGCTGTATCTTTTGATTGCGTTGGCTTAGAAGTTTGATTTTTTCACAGCTTCAAGGGACAGTAGACCTGAGTAATTGATATAAATTTCAGCTTCATACCTCCACGCGTTCCTGAGAAAAAGGGACTTGACAGACGGACGGACGGACGGACGGACAGACGGACAACAAAGTGATCCTATAAGGGTTCCGTTTTTTCCTTTTGAGGTACGGAACCCTAAAAATGTGTGCGTGTACTAGTGTACACACGTAAGAAATGAAACTTCTTTATGACCTTATTTTTCAAAAAATAATTTACTACTTATATGCAACTTTACAGAAATACGTCGAATCACGCGTGGTAGGGATAAGAAAAAGATGGCGCGTAACGGAAAAATGTCACGCGTAACGAAAAAATGTCACACAAAATTTTTCCAACCCCGATAAAGAAGTTGCACTTCAAAAAATTTAGACTTTTTAAAAGATTTCTGCATTATTTATATTGAACTGACTTCAAAATAAATGGAACAATTAGATTGTATTGATTGTTTATTATTTCAGAACAC
The DNA here is from genome assembly GCA_907164685.1 of Colias eurytheme. Classification (NCBI taxonomy): domain Eukaryota; kingdom Metazoa; phylum Arthropoda; class Insecta; order Lepidoptera; family Pieridae; genus Colias; species Colias eurytheme. The sequence goes on along the minus strand of CAJQZN010035732.1, from coordinate 19,062 downwards.
CCTGGGCCTGATATATTTATAACATGTCTTCATACATTTTTAGAAAATAGGTATTTTTCTCTTCCTTTGAAGGCCTTCCGAAGCCTCGTAAATTATTTTTAGTAATAAGTAACCGATAGAGAGAAATCGAGTTTCCTATTTCACATGAAAATTATTCATTCATATAGATATTTCAATTTGTTAAACGAAAAATGGTATTATTATTATAATTATCTGCTCACAGAGATGCGGCAAAGACAAGAATGGATCAAACAGATCACGAAGATCGCTCCCACCTGAAGAAATAATGGAGATTTCAACTGTTGCAATAGAGTAAGTAACCAATTCTATTGTTTTAGCATCGAGTCTATTCAATGAGACAGAGATACAATTTTTTTTTTGAAAATCTAATGTCCAAAATAAAAGTCTTAGAATCGTCGCTTTAAGGGATAAAAGAATTATAATATATCCGTACCTACTCTCTTTCCTCACAATAATTATACTTCCAGATATTCAGAAGAAGAAGAAACAACAACAAACAGCGAGGAATACGACGGCTGGAGTGAACAGCAATACTTCTCAGATTCATCAAGCTTTGAGACCAATGACTATTTCCATCCGCCTGTTAATAATACTTTTGGAGTACCCTTGTTTGCGGAGTGCGGGAATTTTAGCAAGAGGTAAGATAAGCCTGTAATTTATTGAACTCTATCTCTTCAGCCTTTATTACAACCCCAGACAGAAAACGAGAAAAAATAGATCACAACGTGCTGTGATCATAGTAAAATGTCGCAATTTTTGTGTTATAGTTTTAAATTACCTCCTAATTTTTTTTGAAGTCGGTTAAAAACGACACTACGCGTTGTGTCAACCTTGGATAGAAAGACTGTATTGGAAAATTCGTGTCGTAGCTGATTATGCACATTGCAATCGAATAGATTGTCAGACAAGATGCAAAATTTTTTCTATCCTATCTATCTATCACAACGTCTCGTGAGCGCTTTGGTCTTTGACAATAAAAAGACGTGTGGCACTCGGGGACTGCCGCGGTAAAGCTATTGCAAGCTATGCCTTCATACCACACCTCCGCGCCCGTCGGAGTGGGGAGCGTGAGGTTTTTTCGTTACGGAATTTCTCGATTCGGTCCCCGCGCTCAAGGCCCGCGATAGAAGCTATGCAATAGCTTAAAAATAAACATAAAACTTATAACAAATTCCAGCCGTCGGAAAGTAGAGTGCACACCACTACCAGACGCTCTAAACCCGTGCGAAGACGTGATGGGTTGGTCGTGGCTCCGCGCGAGCGTGTGGTTCGTGGTCGCCGCCGCGGTGGTCGGTAATGTCGCCGTGCTGCTCGTGTTGCTCACCAACCACATGGAGCTCACTGTGCCTAGGTCAGTGAGTAAACTGTTTTTAAGAGCATTGTAGTACTAATGTGAGTAGGTAGAGATAAACTACGATAACATGGCGCGCCCCTCCAAAATTCAAAACGTTTGAAAGTATTTGTGAAATTCATAATAAATAATATAATAATATAATATAAAAATAAAAATTAATAATTTAATTATTATATTATTATAAATAATAATAATATAATATTTAAATATTTGTATTACACTACGTAGCTAATAGCTCCTAGATAAATGGGCTATCTAACACCAAAATAATTTTTCAAATCGAACCAGTAGTTACTGAGTTTACCGCGTTCAAACTAACAAACCTACAAACAAACAAACTCTTCAGCTTTATAAAATTATATTCATAAGTATAGATAAATAGACACACAATCACACTCAAAAACTGTCTGAAGCAGAATTCTGCCTCTGTGTCTAGTGTATTCCATGCATTTTTATCATCAAGGCATTTGTTATAATAATTTTTTTTTATCAATGTTTAACTAACTAAGTACAACTAAATGATTTTTTTAGGCACTAAACCATATAATTTTTCATAATTGATCCTCATTGAAAGAAGAGAACCATATAAAATTAAGACATATATCTTTTCAGGTTCCTCATGTGCCACCTCGCTTTCTCCGACCTCTGCACTGGACTCTACCTCTTCATGCTCGCGGTAGTCGACCTCAGATCGTATGGAGAATTCTTCAACTACGCGTACGACTGGCAATACGGCACAGGATGCAAAGTCGCCGGTTTTCTCTCCGTCTTCTCTGGCCAACTCTCCGTCTTTACCCTAACTATCGTCACTTTAGAAAGATGGTTCGCGATCACATACGCTATATATCTCGAAAGACGCATTACTCTGTCTGCTGCAGCGAAGATAATGCTCGGAGGGTGGTTATTCTCTCTACTCATGGCTGGACTACCGCTAGCTGGGGTGTCTGATTACTCATCGACATCTATTTGCCTACCGGTGGAAAGCGAAAACATTGGAGTCGCTGTGTACCAAGGATCTTTATTCGCGACGAATGCAATCGCGTGGGTAACGATAGTGATATGCTACGTGCAAATATACAGGTCATTGGGAGGAGGGGGGGAGAAGTATGGCGGGAGGGGGGCAGCGGCAGCGGCTGAGAGACGCATTGCGAACAAAATGGCTTTACTAATCGGGACTGATTTGCTCTGCTGGGCACCTGTTGCCTTCTTTGGAGTGACTGCCCTCGCTGGAATTCCTCTAGTCGACGTTAGCCACGGCAAAGTCCTCCTCGTATTCTTCTATCCATTGAACGCTTGTGCGAATCCGTTTCTCTACGCGATACTCACGAAACAGTATCGTAAGGACCTTCTAACGTTGATAGCAAGGACTGGTAAATGTAATTGGTTGATAGAAAAGTATAAGTTGGGAACGCCTCCACCAACAGCACATACGAATCCGTCGATGCCGGCACCTCTGCTACCGCTGGTCGACTACCAGAGATCACAGTCCCAAATCAAAGAGAACGGGGAGGCGATGCTTTAATTGTATTAGTGATATTATTTGTATTATAGCTGTAATTTATTTATATTTGGTTGTTTTATTTCAATTGTTGGAGGAACACGACAACCCCATATCATGGCCCATATCCTATATATTTTTTATTAGCTGCATTAGCATTAAGCAAGTATAATCTGTATTAAAATAAAAATAATAAATAAATAAATAATAATAAATAAATATTATAGGACATTATTACACAAATCGACCTAGTCCCACAGTAAGCTCAATTAAGGGTTGTGTAATGTGTTGTGGGAACTAGGCGACGATAAATATAATATTATAAATACATATATAGATAATAACACCCAGACCCAAGAACAAATAATTGAGTTCATCACACAAATATTTGCCCTGACCGGGGATCGAACCCGGGACCGTCGGTTCAGTAGGCAGTTACTTTACCACTGCGCCAAGAACTTAGATCTATTATCTACAATGATATTTTATGTATAGATACGTTATATACTCACAATATATAAAAAAAAATGCTTCATATGCAGTGTCAGGCACACACAAATACAATTTTCATTTTACTTGATTTATTACATTGACATACTGTATAAGAGAGATGGCTCTAATAAAATGATATAAACAAAAAAGACAAAGATAGTTTGTTACTTCCGCGCAGGTGTAAGCAAAAGTCATAAGAATTCGCCAATTAAATATAAATAAACAAATAGTTGCCATGGTAATTGGCATAGACTAACGACACAGAAGGTTCAATGTTATAGATTTAGATGTTAGGTTTCCTGCACAAGTAAATAAATGTGTCAATTTCATTTGCTATTTTATGATGTCGTATTACAATGAAAAAAAAAAAATTTTTTTGGAGATATAGTTAACTGTATTAAGTATTTATTACTAGCTGTGGTGTTCGTTTTCGGTCATCATAATTTCACCCGATAAACACCCACTGCTGAGCATACTGCATAATCCTCCTTAAAGAACTCCATAAGGACCGATCTTACGCTATTCGTTTCAAGGCAGTTCCCGAAACCCGTACAAGGTCATCACTCCAACTTGTAGGATAATTATAATAATAGTGGTGCCTAGTAGTGGTGCCTAGATGAAAAAAAGGATGAAATAAAAGAAAGGATGAAGTATAAGCCTTTTTTATCTAAAACACAAATAAAATTTATGTTCAATAGCTATTTACAGAAAAGCAAATAGCATTTTTCGTCAGTAGCGATAATCTTTTCTTTAATGTTTACGTATATTCAACATCATTTTATTTTTATTTATCATTTTATTATTGCAAACAAACATTTTTGCCATCACGATTTCATTGTATATAATAAATAGCTATATTTGTTAATTATATGCACTGGATGTAAACTGTGGATTTAAATATAAAAATAATCAAGTATTTACCAAAATCGAAATTAATAAAATAACCGTTCTATTTTCAATAATCGTATCTACATGATAATCTTTGAAAGTGTACGCTAGCTTTGTCACACTAGTGATTGAAGCAATGTTTTATCCCTTTCATTATTTCAATACACGTGTCAAGCAAGTGTCATTCATAAAGAATTGTAAATTGTTATTTTTACTCTTAAACTGTAATAATTTAATATATTTTGCTGTGATATAATATTCCTTTATCTTTTTTTATTTTTTTGCACGAATACGTGCACTTTCTGAACACACAGGAAGGCATTTTCGACAACTTTAATGTACCTATCGGCATATACGCTCACTGGGACCGGTGACAATCTGACTGATTGCATTGGTCCCAAATAGGACCAATTCACGGAATCAGTTTTGGTGCGTTGATGACGTATCTACCTCTTGTTTCTATATATAATATCATTGATTATCTAATTATAATTCAGATTTCATTCAAAACCCTGAAGGGTAGATTTGAGGTTTTAAAAATTATTAAGTATAAGTGAGGATAAAATAAAAAAATATTTAAAGCATTTACAAATTTATTTCCTTAACATAAAAACAATTGTCCGTCATTAACACTATTCAACACATCTGTGCTAACATATTCCATAACTAATTTATCACCTTCCAATAAAATCTCGTTTTCCATCAATTCATGGATACCCACATCCATTTGTCCTGGACTTATACAATAACCGTCGAGTTGCCGGAACAATCTGAGCTTTGTTGGACCAATTTTGTTATTCTCGTTTTTAATATCACACGAATCACATATACTGTCTATAGCTCTTCCTAGGCTCCATTTTGAACTTATAAATACTGGTACAGTGCCTTTTAAATCTGGATCTAAAGTTACTGTTTCAATTTGCGTAATATTTTCCAGTTCATGTACAATTTTAACATCTTTTGGATCAGTATTTGCTGGTTTTTTGATAGCAAAATAAGTCCTATCTGATGGTGATACACTTTTTGGTCCTACGGCTTTTTGTTTTATTCTCATTAGATGTATTTTAGACGCTGTCTTCACTTTTGCTGTTGATTGCAATGCTTTTCGTATGTTTTCTGTTATCTGTAATGTTAGGAATTACATTCATAAAGATTTGTTTTAAAGGTTATTTCAAAGGTGTGAATGTAAAAATTATTTTGTTAACAAATTATTAATTAATATTTATACTACCCAAATATGATTCATTCAAAATTTTCAACCAATAATATTTCACACTACATTAATTATAATTGAAAAAGTTATAATACATTTAAAAATTCTTGTCATACAGAGAATTTTTTTACAATATTATGTATTATTTTTTACCTTTTCCTGTAAATGCTTATTGGCTTCATGAAACTGACGTCTAGGCGCTTCAAGTTGTTCAATTTTGAATGCCATTGTTTCATCATCAATTTCTGGACATGACCTAAAAAATAAACATTTAATTCACTAAAATAGTCTTACTGACTAAACATTGACTACAGTGGCCTGTCTGGATGACGAATTGCTACTTAGATAGATATTTATTTGGTATAAATTTTACTGAATAGACCCAGTTAATGGAATAAAATATTTGATCAAGGTATAAAGAAAAAGTGTTTATCTTCAACTCTAAAAACATTGGCAGGGAAATAGAACTCTCCATTTTTTAAATTAACTCATACTGAAATAACTCATGCATACTCATAAGTTATTTGGTTTAGACTTTAAATGTGTGCAATTTTTTTTTTTTTTATTTATTTATTTATTTATTTATTGAAAACACACACTAACATTACAGTTTCCCAATACGATAGTGGTTTTACATTTAATTGGTTACATCATGGTTACATCGAAATTAGAAATATATAACATAACTACATACAAACTAACATTACTTTTTATAGCATATTACAAATAAAGCTACTCGCGTGAATTCATCCCAAGTGCAACAAAATATATCCGTTTTGATTGCTATTTCATTGATTGATTGATTTATTAATAAGACGCTATATACTTACGGATGAAACCTGTGTTCTATACAATAATGTTTATTACACTTAGTGCACAGCATCTCATGAAGGTTACCCTTCCTGCATCCCTTCTCTGAACATCTGTATATTTCATCATTACTAGGCACTATATCCCGAGGTTTTGGCGCCATTTCACATAAACCAGAAAGACAATGGTCGTTGAAGTGTACTCTACAAAATATCTTTCCACATTTACACTGAAGAGGTAGAAAATCAGTCTGGTTGCAATCCTTATACTGGCAGTGTTCACCGAGATCAGGGAATTCCATTTTGTAGTAATTGTAAAAATATTGTTACTATATTTTATGATATCCAAACAAATGGGTACCATAAATTGCAATAATATTTCTTGTTTATTTAAATTCGCCTGATCATCTGTGTTGTTGACTTGTTGTCAAAAGTGACACATGTCCATGTGTAAATTTGACATATCTTTTTGTTTGCTTTTTTTTTCACGTTTACGAATTACGATGCGTTCACGTAAACGTGTTGTATACAGCGGTGGGTTTATTTTTCCCATTTTGAATATGAATAGTGCTACACCATCATATTATACACCATGCTACACGGATCTTTTGGATCACGTTACTGTGCGCTACTGTCTAAGAGTTACTATTATATACTAGCTTTCCACCCGCAGGCGCAGCTTCGCCCGCGCAGTCAAAGAAAAACCCGCACAGTTCCCGTTCCCGTGGGATTTCCGGGATAAAACCTATCCTATTTCCCGGGATAAAAAGTAGCCTATGTCCTTTCTCGGGTATCAAAATATCTCTATATCAAATTTCATGCAAATTGGTTCAATAGTTAAGGCGTGATTGAGTAACAGACAGACAGACAGAGTTACTTTCGTATTTATAATATTAGTATGGATTTTTATTATTGGATTTTCGAACATTAAAATGAAAATAAATCTAAATCAACTACATTATATAACTAGCTTACCGCCCGCGGCTTCGCCCGCTTTGACTTAAACCTAATAAATTATATACTAAAACCTTCCTCTTGAATCACTCTATCCATTAAAAAAAACCGCATCAAAATCCGTTGCGTAGTTTGAAAGATTTAAGCATACATTGATGGGGACATAGGGACAGAAAAAGCGACTTTGTTTTATACCTACTATGTGGTGATAGGAAAAGGAAACAAATAAAAAAACATAGACGTAAAAATCATTTATTGTATAAAACGGAAATAAATAGCTTACATAGATCGTGACCTTGAACACTTTAATTTTTAAAACAAAAAATGCAAGTGACTCTAAACAGCATATATACATATAAAGATCAGTTTTTACTCATTTCCATAATATTTTTCAATGTTTGCATAGCTTTATTAAGTTTTTCTAGTTCTCCTTTTATTTGTTTGAGTTTTTCTGAGTTGGCTGCTTGTACGTCAGCGGGAACCTTATTAGCGTAATCGTCGACGGCCATCGCTTGGTTTAGTTTTTTCAGTGTTTGCTCTAATGTTTGTTCTTTCTTCACTATTTTTTGTATCTCCTTCTCCGCGTCGATAAGACCCTGGAAATAAATAATTGTTAGACGTATTCGCTTCATCTATTTTATTTTAATTTATAAGTAGTCTTAATTTCGTTTCATTTCTTAAAATTATAAAGAGTAAATATAATAATACTAGCTTTCCGCCCGCGGCTTCGCCCCCGTTTTCAAAGAAAAACTTGTTCCCGTAGGATTTCCGGAATAAAACCTATCTTATGTCCTTTCTCGGGTATCAAAATATCTCTATACCAAATTTCATGCAAATTGGTTCAGTAGTTAAGGCGTGATTGAGTAACAGACAGACAGACAGAGTTACTTTCGCATTTATAATATTAGTATGGATGCACGTTACTCAAAAAATAACTAGGCTATATAATTCTCAGATAGTCATTTTAAGGCGCTGACTCCACGAGCGAGAGAATCGCGACGAGTCCGCCCTTATATCGTCGGATAATCTCCACGAACGAGCGATAATTCCGCCGCGTATCGTCACGAGTCGTAACGGAATCGCAGCGTTTCCGCGGCGACTCGTAACGGTATCACCACGTTTCCTTGAAGAGAACTACGAGAAGACCAGAGGCAACGCTGAAATGACGCTGCGTTTGACAGCGGGCCCGCCGCGCGCTCGTCGCTAGCCCGCTGCTGGTCGCGGCGGGCTAGCGACGATGTAATGACGTTTCGCGCGCTCATTGCCACTCGTCGCAACGCGGCGATAATATCGCCGTGTGGAGACGGTTCCATAGAGAGTGTATAGAAATACGTGGCACGACGATAATATCGCCGCGATTCTCTCGCTCGTGGAGTCAGCCCCTAAATGCAATTGTTTTGAAAATTTTACATTAACTATACCTTTCAAAAATATCAATATTATTATAACTTCTTATTGAATTAAAAAAAACTCACCATCAAGGACAAATGTACTTCAATTTTATCCGAAATTGGCAGAATCGAGCAGCCGATCGGCGGAGCTTCGGCTACAAAACGACTATTTGCGAGACACTCCATCTTTTTGAACAACTGAAAACATATTATGCAAGATAAAAAAACTTAAAACACGCTTTAATAAATTAATTTGAAATTGAAAATTGAAAATTTTATTTACAATATACAATTTATTACAATATACAATTTACAATTTATATTCATGAAAAAGTATAGAAATATAAAAAAGGCTACTAAAACAATGTATACAAGCCAATGTTTCCCTAGCTAGGTTACTAAATTGCTGTTATTTTTCACCGATCCTTGATAAGTGTATGAAGTTTGTGTTAAATCTGTCAGTTTGAAGTAGGTCAAATCGAGTCTAAAGGAGTCAGTTACATACAAACATGCAGGTGAAGGTAAAAATATTTTTAAAGACAATGGTGATATCACTTTGATGTGCTTTTACTATAAATATTTTAATATATATCATGATATTAATTTTACCTCTTTCAAATGTTCCAAATCGTCGCTAAGGACCAGATACACGTCCGTTTTGGTCTTATTCGGCACGGTATACTCGGACCTAGTGGACCGGATCGCGTGGACCATTTTCATCACTTGCTCCACGTCAGATTCTAGCTTCTTGCACTGCCATGGCGTGTCTTCATCCTGAAAATACAATAATATTAAATGGTTGGAAAATATATTTTGTTTTAGAATTGTATATAATTTTGGATTGGTCGCATTCAAAATTTATAGACTAAAGACAGCACACACAGTATTATAATGCGAGTATACTGCCTTTATAATACTGTTAGAGCGTATACGCACTATGCGGGTAGCCGTCCGGCTGACCGCAAGCACAATTATGTACGTAATATTCATTTGTATGCGCACTGTGCGGTCTGCGGTAGCCGCATCGTAGTGCGCATAGAAATGAATATTACGTACATAATTGTGCTTGCGGTCAGCCGGACGGCTACCCGCAATGCGGCTACCCGCATAGTGCGTATACGCTCTTAGACGTAACTTTTGATTTAATAATTTTGTGGATGAATAGTTGTCACTATATCCTGTCAAAATATGCTTAGCTGTCGAATACTATAAAATGCCACTTTCCTTTGACTCGTGGCGCATTCGTACGAATCAACGAATCGTGCCTAGGGGCTCGGACGTTGTTTATACGACGTTTGACCCAACTACCTTCACTTTGCTAATAGTCGTTGACTCGCTGCGATTTGTTAACAACTACCTACATCAATTTGGTAGCTGTGTAGAATCGCAGTACATTCTTATTACATTCAAACTAATATTTAACCCGGCCTCGCGTGTAATTTCTTATAATACTGTAAATAATAAAGGCAGTACTCACAGTGGGATAAGGCGCGACACACACGGACGGGCAGGTCGCATCGCTCCTCGGCAACCGCTGGTAAAGCTCCTCAGTCACGAACGGCATGAACGGACTGAGCAGTTTTAGTCCGTACTCTAGTACGGTGTAAAGCGTTCGGCGAGCGGCCGCCTGCTCGTGTGGGGAGCCTTGCGTGAACACGGGTTTTAGGTATTCCTGGAAAATAAAATACATAAATATTTTAATTAATAAATTATTAAGAGACATTTTGTTATGAGAAAAATGTCCTATTCCTATTATATCATATTTATTAGATATTCGTAGGTTTGTGTTTTACCTTGACGAACGAATGGATGACGAAAATGACGATGTTTTTGTACATTTAAGCTACTTATTTATTTAAATTGTTTTAACGGAAGTAAGAACATTATTACAAAACAAAAACGAACAGTAACCAATTTAGATGTTTATTTTCACGATATTAAATTCAATCTTAATTTTCAAATTTTTAATTCAATTAATTGCATTGAAAATTAAAAAAAAAATCATAATATAACACTAATGATACTACTACTGCTTTATACAAATAAAAAATGTGCGAATGTACTAGTGTGAAACTGCTTTATGACCTTATTTTTCAAAAAATAATTTATTATATATGCAACTTTACAGAAATACGTCGAATCACGCGTGGTAGGGATAATGGATGTGGGTGGGAAGAATGATCCAAGAGAAATCGCTATGATGTTCAAGGATCATTTTACAGTGAAATCACCTCTTGGACCACCTAATACAGTAGTGGATGCGGGGTCTGGAGGGCGTGGAGATGAACCTCTGTTTCATATTATATCTTCAAATGAAATTAAGTCAATTATTAAGAATATGAGCAAAGGTAAGTCTCCAGGTCATGACGGACTCAGTATCGAGCATTTAAAATACGCGGGTTGTCATCTGCCTAAGCTACTCTCGATGTTTTACACACTATGTATAAGGCACTCCTATCTGCCAGCAGATCTCATGAAAACAATCGTTGTACCTATTTTAAAAAATAAAACAGGTGACATCTCCGACATAGGAAACTATCGTCCCATATCTCTCGCTACGATTTTGGCTAAGGTTTTGGACAGTGTGCTTGATGCGAGATTAAACAATTTTTTGGACTTACACGATGCACAGTTTGGTTTTCGACCTGGACTTTCCACTGAAAGTGCAATCTTAAGCTTGAAGCACACTGTACAATACTATACCAAGCGTAAAACACCAGTGTACGCTTGTTTTCTAGACCTTTCCAGGGCGTTTGACCTCGTGTCGTACGATGTTTTATGGAATAAGCTGGAGGGTAGGGGTTTACCAGTTAGCATTCTTAATGTCTTTAAGTATTGGTATGCCAACCAACGTAATATTGTAAAATGGTCTAACGCTTTTTCCGAATCGTATGTGTTAGAATGTGGTGTAAGACAAGGGGGGCTGTCGTCGCCTAAATTGTTCAATCTTTACGTAAATGGCCTTGTTGTCGAACTCAGCAATATGCGGGTTGGTTGCCGGATCGGAGGTATAAGTTGTAAGTTATGCCGATGATATGGTATTGCTGGCTCCGACTGCAAGCGCCATTACTGAGATGCTCAAAGTCTGTGAGACATATGTAGCTGTTCACGGTTTGCGTCATTATGTGGCTAAATGTAAATGCATTGTTTTTGGGGACGTTGGTAAGCATAGGAAATGTACGTCTGAGATATCTCTTAACGCGATAACAGTTGAAAGAGTTAAAGAGTTCAAGTACCTCGGACACATGCTTACTGATGACCTCAAAGATAATGTAGATATCGAACGTGAGCGTAGGGCATTGGCGATCCGAAGTAATATGTTGGCCCGTAGATTTGCCCGTTGTAGTAATCCAGTGAAAATCACGCTTTTTAAAGCCTACTGCCAGAATTTCTACACGGGTAGTCTATGGTTTGACTATACTGATAGATCGCTTAATGCCTTACGTGTCATGTACAATAATGCGTTTAGAATGCTGTTGGGACTGCCTCGCTACTGCAGTGCGTCTGGAATGTTCGCTAATGCGCATACTGACGATTTCTGGGCGATAATACGCAAAAAAACAGCGTCTACATTTGATAGAGTGCGGCGCAGTCGCAACAGTCTCTTGATGGTAATTTCGGAGAGATATAATATGTCATCTTTCATGGGACACTTTGTCCGTAAACTTGTCCATTCAAAGCGACAGGTTTACGCATAGGGTGCCCCGTCAACTGATGATAGTACTTTAATATTGTACCTACTAACATTAGCTTTTAAGTCACGTACTAACATTAATGGATCCCTGTCATCTAATTTTTTAAATAAAATAAATAAATAAGAAAAAGATGGCGCGTAACAGAAAAATGACAAAAGGGTTTCACTTCAAAAAACTTACCAAATACACATCACATAGATCATAAAGCCACAGATTATAGCAGTGAGTAGTGGCTGACGGAAAGTCATAGTTTTTGAAGCCCTCGTTGACTTTGTTGACTGCCACGGCTAATCTTGACATCATCCATTTGTCGATCATCGATAGATCATTTGGGAGAGGACCAGGCGTATGTACCTGAAAGAAAAAATAATATTTTTTTTTTTAATATTTTTAAAAAAAAATTGTCACATTCTTGAGTGAGTATTAAAAAACATAAGTATTACTTATGTGTAGATTATATATTTGTACATACTTGCATCTGTTTGTCTTCTATCTGTGTTTTATTTAAATTTTGTGTGTAATTAAGAAATATGTATTAGTAGAGAGAAATCAATATATGTATCAAGAATATTATTTAAAAAAAATCTAGTAAAATTTAATACAATTGGTTACTTATAGGTGACAATTTAAATTTCTTATATGCAATAAAAAAATGTAGTCCCTTCTATACTCGGTCCTACATTCACCAATCCTACTATAATAATATTATAAAATGCGAAAGTTTGTGAGGATGTGTGTGTTTGTTACTCTTTCATGCTAATACTACTGAACCGATTGCTACAAATTACACATATTGTTTTTATAATTTTTACCCAAATCACATAATATGTACCTACATTACCCATAGGCCATATTCACACATACATATATATTTATTATTTACCCAACTTTACCTCATAAACAGTGTCCTTCGGGAAGTACATAAGCGCAAACTTGGTAGCGTTCCACAGTTTATTACAGAAGAAACGATAACCTTGTACCCGCAAAATGTCCAAGTTGAGATCGCGCCCTTGAGTCATGGCGCAGAGTGCGAACCTGGATTATTTTAGATTTTTGTTATAAACATTTGTTTGTGTTAAAAAATTGTTATTTGATCAATTTGGTCGTAATTTTTCTATGTATTATTGGAACTTTTTATATAAGCCAGACGCAAATCAGATCGCTAATTGAAACAAAAAAAAATTGACAATAAAATATAACTTTTTCGCACAGTAAATTTGCAGCTTTGTGGACGCATAATTCTAATATTTGGTCAAGTAGGTTTTCAAAAATATTATTATAATGTTACTTTTGATAAATACACATAATTTTTAACATAAAATATATAAATAAAGATATACTGGTAATACCTGATTAACTCTCGTCTCCAATGTATAATATTATGTATTTTAACAATCAAAACACAAGTGTTACCTCAAAGCATCAGTCCCGCACTCCGGTATCCCATTAGGATAGTCCTGTTTCTGACCCAGTTTGGCCTTCTCCACCTCTTTGGGGTCCAGGTTCGAGTCCAACAGCTGTTCGTGGAGCTGTTCCAGCGTGATGCCGGTCACCACGTCCACTGGGTCGATGACGTTGCCCAGGGATTTGGACATCTTCCTTCCGTGGGCATCGCGAACCATCGGGTGGAGGTAGATTTCCCTGGAAAATTTAGTGGGATTGTTTTTTTTTATAAAGCTATTGCATAGCTTCTATCGCGGGGACCGAATCGAGAAATTCCGTAACGAAAAAACCACACGCTCCCCACTCCGACGGGCTCGGAGGTGTGGCTTGAAGGCATAGCATGCAATAGCTTTACCGCGGGAGTCCCCGAGTGCCACCGTTGTTTCTTTTTTTGTTTAATGATAGTCTACAGCTGTATTCAAAAACATAGTTAATAGTGTAAGAAGCACTGCACAGTATTTTGAGAAAAAACTCGCTGAATTTTGAAGTTCTTATTTAACTGTAAACTACGATAATAATATGTGGGTAGTTAGAAATTAGAGCTTTCCTACAAAATCGTGAAATAAAATTGCACTGAAAATATAAATTAATGTGACTGTGCACTTCAATGAGTACAAGTACCGTAAAGTGTCACTTCCCTCATATTATTTCAGTAATTTGTGTGTTTAATTAACTACATACATAAAACAGTTTAGAATATATATCTCCAATTAAATTAAGCATAAATCTATAAAACTCACTTGAATGGTAGTTTGCCCATAAGCTTCTGGCCAAAGAACACCATCCTCGCCACCCAGAAGAACAGGATATCGTGACCCGTCTCTAGCAGTGTTGTTGGGTAGAACGCCTATAAAAACAACAACCTCAAATGACTACTGTATAATCTTCTACTATATAAAAATAAGTTGGGTTTTCCTTCCTGACGCTATAACTCCAGAACGCACGAACCGATTTCCACGGTTTTGCATTCGTTGGAAAGGTCTCGTGCTCCGTGAGGTTTATAGCAAAGAAAATGTGTCTCTGGTGGCGAAACGGAGTTCGCCCGGTTTCCTAGTGTAATCATAAAATAATTGACAAAAAAATAAAGTTTACAGGAAGGACGGTAAAAGTGTGAATTTAATTTTTTCTTGTTTCTGTAATTTTAAAGGTACATAATATTTTCTTAAACAAATTGAGTCAATACTTTAAAAGGGACAACTTTTTTTGCTTCCAGGATCACTGAGCCGATTTTAATAAGACTCATTAAAAGACAAAGGAATTTGTAAGGGATACCATTAAAAAAATATTCCAGACCGATTGGATATATTTTTATAATTGTGTAACCTTGATACATGGTAAAAAATTATTTAAGAGAAACCTCACCTTCAAATCATCAGTATTATCCGGCCATCCGAATATAGCGAAGGGGAACAGGCCTGACGAGAACCACGTGTCCAGTACATCATCATCTTGCTTCACGCTAATATCTTCTACTGGTACATTGTACTTTTTGGCGGCTTTTTGTAACGCCTCCTCTTGCGTATGCGCTGATACCCATAGCTCTTCAGTCTATTGGATTGAAGTTCAAATTTTAATATGAAAAATTACTATCTAATTAGCATGCACACAGGTACAAAAAATAAACACTGCAAAAAGTTACGTGAAAAAGGTATGCATACACATTTTTCGATTAAAATCGACAAAACACAAACAAAAGCTATCTGAGCCGTATAAGCTGCAGTGTGGTGTTAGACAGGGTGGACTGACCTCCCCAAAGCTCTTCAATTTGTATATGAATGAGCTGATTGCGGAGCTAAGCAGTAAACCAGTGAGTTGTTGGGTAGATGGTGTTAGTGTAAATAATATCAGCTACGCCGACGATATGGTGTTGCTGGGTCCTTCTGCTGGTTCTATACGGGAGCTGCTACTTTGTTGCGAGAAATATGCGGCTAGGCATGGACTCATATACAATGTGGCTAAATGTGAATACATTATATTTAAAGCTCCTCGTAAATGCGTCAAATATGAACCCGTAATTACCCTAAATGGGAAAATACTAAAAAGGGTGTCGCAATTTAAATATCTCGGGCACTATGTTACTGAGGACCAACAAGATCGGTTAGACATTGAGCGAGAACGTAGAGCGCTGGCGGCGCGCTGTAATATGCTTGCTCACAGATTTGCTCGCTGTAGTGAGGAGGCTAAAATATCTTTATTTAAGGCGTATTGCCAAACTCTCTACACGGGCAGCCTGTGGTGCAACTATACAGATAAAGCTCTTAGGGCTATTAGAGTGCAATATAATAATGGATTTAGAATGCTGTTGCGTCTGCCGCGATATTGCGCAGCTTCGAATATGTTCGCTCAAGCGCAAACTGACAGCTTTTCCGCGCTCCTTAGAAAAAAGACTGCATCTTTGCTAAAAAGACTTCGTGGCAGCAGCAACAGCATTCTGAAAGTGTTGTGCGACAAGGTGGATTCGCCAATATTAGAACATTTCCGTGAAATTCTAATATATCATGAGTAGTATTAAGTTTTTAATTTTTTTTATGTTTTTGATGTTAATGAAAAAAAAAAAAATTTTATCTAATGAAAATTAATATAATTCATAATAAGTACTGACATATTAACTGGAATAAAATTTGTATTGTTACTAACCTAGGATAAGAATATTGTTACTAACAAGTGGACCAAGGATGTTCAATAAATAAATGAATTATTATTATGTTTCTCATTTCCATAATACTCGGGTACCACCAGAAGGACAGTACCCGGATCTTTGGAAGGCTTACGTGGGGACACGGATCCAACACGCAGAGGCCCTTTCGAGAATTTTAATGTGTTGTGGGACACCAGCCGCAGCCTGCCCATGACTGCACTATAGAGATACAGCCCTAGGCAGTCCGCGGCCGATGTAGGACTATTGCAGGGTATGGAAATTTAATGATTGGGCTATGGATTGGGATGCTAAATGGACTGGTACTGAGGACTATGGGAAACTATGGCACCTGCCTTTCTACTAAAAGAAAGTAAAAATATGTTGGCAGGTGGTGACTCGCCCTCTCACTGTATGGGCCCCCGAAATAAGTCGCTGCAATAGTGCGACAAGGGGGCAACATATTGTGAGCAGCTAAGGGTGGAGAGGCGTCCCTGGACTTTAAACTACGATCACGCGCTCCCTGAGGGTCCAGCATCACGTGCCCACTCGCCACTTACGCTTCGCATCCACCCTTCGAGCTAAAAGCTCTCGCGACTCCACTCTGGCCGGCCGGTTAAGGCAAGCCAGAGGTGGGGGTCCTGTCCTCGTCAGGCTTCACTCCGACCGGCCGGTGAAGGCGAGCCGGAGATGAAGACAGGGGCCTCCCCCGGGAGCACTCGGTTCCCGCGGGGTCGCTACTCCCCGACACCCCGCCACAAGGTGTCCTGCGGGTAAATGAATTATTATTATTATTATTATTATTTTAAAAATACAATACGAAAGTTAAACATTGTTAATTTGTAATGAATAATCCATCTAAAGAAGGCTGTGAGAAAAATAAATTAAACTTTTTCTTTAAATTTGTGTTGTGTCACCAAAAACAGTGAAGCATCTCACAATCGTTTAAAAAATAATTAATCTGTATTATCTATACTAATAAGATAATATAGTTTAGATAAGTAAATTTTTGTTGGAACATGCTAATCTCAGGAACTAATGGTACGAACGGAAAAAATATTTTGTGTTGAATAGAAAATTATATGAAAATCAGGTACTCCGTACGAATCAAATGGCTGAAAGTGCAGGGCACAGATAATTTATTGCATACATCTAAAACTTATAATGAAGAAAAACAATAAACCACACAATTCGAACTAATCAGTAGGTAAAACAATATCTAAGTGTTAATTATCACACCACTATTGATCCTAATACTAACCACAAACTCGACCGGAGAAAGGCGTCGACCTTGGTGTTACAAAGTTATGGCTTCTTAATATAGATTTCCTTATTTTTTGTTCAAATTTGTACTTGAACCTTCCATTGTTAGAACGTTGTCAAAGTACATAGAAAAGAAATCATGTAATTAGTTGATTTTGTTAAATACGTATTTCCGAGCTTTTGATATGTCAGTTTTTCTTTTAACTGTCATGTTGTTAATGCTTAAACTGTTTAACTTAAATAAAATTTATGTTGCGGGTAGTTTTAAAATAAAACTACAGTAATGTCAAATACCGGGGCTAAGATTACACCTGACGATGATGTATCGAAACCGGCCGTAGTTTTTTGTAATAAAAATCAAAATAACTAACTAGTGAATTGTGTGTTTCTTTAAAAAATAGATTGAAGTCAATGTACCTATCTATCAATATGAATTGCAATAAGTTTATAAACCTAATAATAAATTAAAAAACTTATAATATTATTTTTTTCACAGTTCCACTCCGTGACAGACAAACGGTCACAAACAAATGACTGCGGAGAGAACAGCGTCACAATCGTCACCGAGAAGAAGATAGAAGATGACTCGTCTAGCGGAGAAAATGTAGATATAGAAGGTTAGTTAATTTATTTATTTAAAATAATACAAAAAAAATACTGGATAGTTGCGAACATTAACTTTATTTTTAACTAGCTGCGCTTTGCGGTTTAACCCGGGTGGCTCCGCTTCTGTTGCTCCTGGGCTATCTAACACCGAAAGAATTTTTCAAATCGGACCAGTAGTTCCTGAGATTAGCGCGTTCAAACAAACAAACAAACTCTTCAGCTTTAAAATACATATTAAGTATAAGTAGAAGAAGAATAATAATTTCAAAGACTCGACTTAAAGCATGCTTGGCATGGATGACCATTTGATCTTAACAGTGTAAGAGATTGTATAATCGCATACGAAATATGAATATTTTCCTGAAATTTACGTTAAATTACATATTTCCGCACTCATAATATGGATATCATGTGCATATTCATTATTATCACAAAAAACACACGCTATAAAATGACCATAATATGGGAAATGACATGTTTTTACAAAAAGGTTATTTTAATATTAACTCTGACATAAGTAACAAAAAGACCGGAAGATTCACACACAAACACTATTCAAACTTGATAAAGGTAAATTCAAATTATTTAATTTTTTGCTATGCTATAGGGTTGCCTCATTTCTTTTAAATGAGGAAAATCAAAAAGTTTTATATTACCTAACAATTTCATTACATTTACTTAGTTACCTATAGTTTTGTGTTATGTGACAAAAAAATATCTCATAAACTATACGAAGTCGAAGCCATTTTTTTATATGAAAATTATAAATATAAAATGTATTTTAGTTTCAAATTCAGACA
>CAJQZN010035731.1:0-43061 GCA_907164685.1 Colias eurytheme | reverse complement strand
AGGATCATTATTACTATATTCGCTATTATTAGAATAGTATTTACTATACATGTAACATTTTAATTAAAGCTTTTACGTCAGAGATTGCGTATTTAATTGTACCCTTTTTTACCGACGTTACCAAAACGATAGAAGGTCTTCTCAGTTCCAAGCGAGTGATTTATTAATGTTAACCATGACTAGAGTTTTTGATTATTTTATACAGAGATATTTTATATATGACCGATATAAAAGACCTCTGGCCAATTTTTTATTTAATTAATGAATGCTGAATCATTTTTAATTTCTAAAAATGTTCAAGATGAAAGTGTCAGCTGATTAGTTCTAAACAGGTACGAAATCAGGTTAATTTTTTTATAACATTGTGGTTTCCTTAATTAAAATTCGAGGTCAGATAAATCGCAAGCGGATCCCAATACGATCGGTCAACTGATTCTTGAAAAACCCGTATTGCTACTTTTGTTTTTATTTGAACAACTAGCAGAGTTTTACTATCGGATGACCCGAGGTCATGTAACCTATATCGTCGATTTTTATCTAGCCTGTTCTATTGTTTGTGCGGTTTTAGATATTGAGAGCTTTCAACGTTTTGTAAGTAATTGCATTAGGTATTTAATGGTGAGATAATTATGAACAATAAATTATTGAAATATATAATAGTATTTCTTCCCTGGTTCTAATATTCATTATTTCGAGCGAGAATAAATTAGACTTTAGAGAGATTTATATAAGTCTACACATTTCTAATACAAAATTCTTAATATTATATAAATGAAAATGAAGTTCATTCACCGCATAAAATGTTATTATCTAGTTTTAATCGAAGTCACGAAGGTCGCGGGAGTCAGGTGAAAGCATTAGATGATCAGAAGGTGCTCATATACTTTCTCTATTTGCCCTTAGGCGCACCCAAACCAGAATTACCAATTAAGTACCTAGTCATTTTATGAAACTATTCCAGAGACCGAGTTATATCAATGAAAATAAACAGTACTTTCTTCAATTAGATAATAAGTAGATAATTATGAAAAATTGATACTAGATATAGATACTAGACATTAATAAATAAACATAGATACTTTATGCATGATTATCTCAACTGATAATGTTTTAAATTAACCGCATATACTTAAAAGTATTCCGTTAGAATCAAGAGACCAATAGTGTTATCAATTCAAGCGATCTATATCAGCTGATCGATCTGCGTGAGATAGTTCAGATAGTAAAACGATGTTCCGGCAAGTCTTGTAACAGGTCCTTACGACCATATACATCAACGACCTGCGCCTGATTGAGACGACGTGACCCACTAAAAGCTGAAAGCTTCCGCTGTTCCAAGTCAGCAGTCGCTCTAATTTATTGCGACTGTATACCTAAACATAGTTTTAATGTTATGAGAAATTTAAATTTCTATCATAATAGCAAATTTAATTATTTATATAATAATAATATAATTATGTATTAAATGCTATTTCAAACAAATGTAAGTAACGAACGCATAATTTAGAAGTAAGTAAGTTTTGTACCGCGGTAACTCGACCTTGCGAAAGCCTATCGTTGAAAATTGTTTCCTTCTTTAATAACTATGTAAACATTGGCAGGATTTATGCAAATTTTACGGCCGTGTTTAGCAAATTCGGTCAGTGCATATGTGGACACAACCGTTAATTCATCCATGCAATGCCGGCGCATAACGGAGCGATCTAAAATAGATGTGAAATAGCCGACTGAATATTGTAGCGGAAAAATATATAATCGCTGTATTACTTTATGTTATTGTGAATGTGAATGATTAATTATATATCGTAACAACCTGATTAAGAGTGCGTGTATACACGTACAAAAAGCAAATTAAACATTTAATCCATAAAAATGTTTTCTACTCCAAGAGGAATAAAATGTGGGATGTATAAGAATTGTTCATGGACAGCTTTTAAATTGACTTGAGCTCTTAATGAAATCTGTAATTGGCTTTTATTAGGTGGTTTTAAAAGAAAATGATAAATATTTTCTATTAAAGCGTCGAATACTTACTTAATTTTGTATTGAATAGTATCTATTATAATCCTTAGATTCCTTTCTTGGTATGCCCTCCGTTGAAGTCTGATCTGTAACAAGAGAAAATATCATAAGTTTTTTTTTATCAGTATACAATGTGAATTGGTTTTTTATATACCTACTGAGGAAATTTTGATTACATTTATTAAATTTACATCTCTAGGTATTTAAATAAAAACAAATAGTATTTCCGATTTCACCGTAATTGCAAATCAATATTTTTAACATATCACATAATGTATACCTATACACTCTATAGTGTAGCAATAAATTTTGACTTATATAGATTTAACAATAATATTTCAGAACAATCTGCGCGACTAAATAAAAATAAATTAACAATTGCACACAACTCCCTCACAATGAGCGTTAAACCATTGAATTGCTAGTAAAGGCTAGTAATGATGATAATATGCTAGTGGGCTGTAATAAAAACTACTTAGCAGTAAGCTGTGTAAGTGTTCCGTAAAGTTTTCACCTCTCCGCCGTGAATCGTGCGGATAATAGCGGATGACAATTTCCGCGACTCCCCTTCCATAATTATGAGAGATGAGGATTTCCACCTTCCTACTTCCTACAATGCTACATGTGTTCATTATGCGCATTTGTTTTTATCTCATACGTGCATGGTAACGTTTGAATCTAGTTCACTGTTTTAAATATGAAGATCTTTATGTGGAAATACATTACGGTACTAATGTTTTTATTACCTACTTCATTTCCCTGAAGAAATATAAGAAGCACGTTAAAAAAACAGTAAATGTTCTTGTCATTTCGGCACAGATATTTTTACCTCAAACAAGTAATAGTTTGATAAAATACTCGGAATATCTTCTGTTGAAGCGTGGAATAATTGCTGATTGCTTGCATATTTTAGTGTCATTTTGGCATCGCTCTGAAACTGGTCCCAAGAGCAATTCGGTTGATCAATGGGCTAATATTGACGTTTGAGCCATTTCGTTGATTGGATAATGGATAATGGATGTTTCGTATTAAAGGGCCCGCATGTGACTCGTAAGGTCATTTAGACTCATAAAAGAGAAGAAGCTTTATATAGTTATACCATTTTTAATACAGTACAAGGTAGGATATATTTGGAATTTGGAGAGCGTTCAGCAATGATGCAAACGCTTCCAGATATATAACATATGAAAGTATTAGAAATCGTATTTCTAAGTAATGTTTACATTTAGCACCAATACACGCATAATTTAACAAATCATCGTTACTATTGAAATGGAAAAGAAAATGTTCGTCTTTATGTAATGTGTTTAACAAAACAAACATTAGGCTTATTCATTATATTGTAAAGTCACCGTTCATCGATTTCCCTACAACACTGTTGACTGAGGAAGTCATAACATAATGCTTTTTTGTCGACTTTGTATCGGAATTACAAAGAAACGTACATCTTAATCAACCATTTAACAGCATATGCATTTAAATGAGGTCACTAGCGTTCGAAACAGATAACGGATTCCACTATACTTATTGCACATCTGGCTTTTGGTAAAACGTTACATATATATTATTATACTAGCGACCCGCCCCGGCTTCGCACGGATGCAATGCTGATACTTAATACACTACAGAAAAACTGTGAACGTTGTATATAAAAACAATAGCGGCCCGCTCCGGATTCGCACGGGTATAAAATAGATAGCCGGCCGGCCGGTACCGCTGCAAACGCTACGTCCCGCAATTTTTAAATCTGTAATATCTTCGAAAATATTCACTTAAATCATACGGTGTAAAGGGCCATATAGATCTATATTAAATGAACAATATATTCAAGGTATTTAATTAGTTAAGGATTAATGCTGTATTGGTTAAAATCGCATCGAAAATTAGCCATTATTTGTCGTAAAAAGTAAATGACAAAAAAAAGTTATTGTGGGTTATCCATAAGAGATAGACATATACCATCGCGGACTTTTCTGTAGACCTTTTCAATGTGTATAATACTTAGTACATTATTTTGATAAAACTCGTAGGGTTCAGCCTGCGTTTGCAATGTAAGCGGAAAAAATGTAATTTTTTACGACATCACATTAGAAACCTCAAAAATAACAGTACTTCTCCACTATTTAATGGATGTTATTATACATATAAACCTTCCTCTTGAATCACTCTATCTATTAAAAAAAACCGCATCAAAATCCGTTGCGTAGTTTCAAAGATTTAAGCGTACAAAGGGACATAGGGACATAGGGACAGGGAAAGCGACTTTGTTTTATACTATGTAGTGATAGTGATAGTGATATGCTCTATTGCTCTCTTATCAGCTACACGTGCGATGCGCCGGAGTCTGGAAACTGCGATTTGTTCCACCGATTTAATTTCCGTGACGTTAAGTAATATTACGGTTATGTTAGCGCAGCGAAAGACGTCATCTACACATTTGTTATTCACGCTTAGTTTATGATGCAGCGTAGGTGCAATAATATCACTCAAGAACTATAAATGATTTGCTCGTCTTATCTAACACAAGACATACTGAAAGGACAATTGCAGATTTATGTGTGTTTTTCGGGAGCATTAACATATTTTGCTAATTGGCCTCGTTCTTATTATTATTACAATAAATTGACAAAAATATTCATTCATTCATGGACGTTGGAAGAATTTACGTCATTAGCATATCTAAGTTTGCATAATTCATGCATAATATAAAGGTATGTTCTTGTTCCATACAATATATTTAAATTACGATTATAGGTATAGTAGCCAAAACATAGATCGTTGTAAAGCATTTCTTCATTGTAATTGCATGAAGTCTTCATAGCAGAACCAGTCATGATATTTTGTAATAGTATTTGGCAACTAATATTATGTTGCAATACTATTCAATTATTCATTTATAGAACCGTGTATCACATGTAGTAGTTACGCTTGATTTTTACTAAAGACATTTTTAATGATAGATAGAAACCAGGTTTCAAGGTAAATTTCATTAAGTTGTGATTGATTTTAAAGTCATATGTTGAAAATATAAACGGTCGAATGACCTTAAGCATTGTTTTATTAAATTATGCAAAGCGGATATATTCTTTTTGTATCGTTTGATGAAGGTAGTACTAATTGTATGCAAATTTTTATTACTCAGTAGGCAATATCGGCGTGGGAGATAGACAAATATGTAACAAGAGACATAATTTTCAATTAGACACTGATTTTCGGTACTTCAATGTTTGTTTTAGGGGTTGCAATTAAATTCCAGCAACATTTACACCCACGGGCCACGGAAATAGAAATTTTCGTATTTTAATTCTCAAAATTTCAAAGTTTTAACGATGTTAACCCTTTTATCGAATATAATCAATACTTTCAAGAAAATATCGTAAAACTTGTAACGAGTATGGAGAGTTTGTTACAAAAGAACTTTTATAATTAAATTTATTTTTATCACGAAGGCAACAACATTTTTAAGTGAAAATTTAACTATATGTTTCAATGGCCGTAACCTACATATTAATGCGTTAAATTCCAACCTCGTTAATTAATGTTTTTCTCTACATAAATAAATATTATTGAAGAAGTTGGAGGCTTAGTGCATATTTTATATGAATGACCTTCTTTTTGAACAGAATTTTTTAATATTAGGAACAGATATTTTTTAATATGTATTCCTTATATCTACGCATTCAAGTAGATTAAGCCCTCATTTGATTTTAAGTAAAGGAACGATAAAATTGTTGGACATGAAATCGGCACCCTTAAATGCGTGCGACTGTGAGAGTATTTTTACAAATCTCAAGTAAGGAATGCTTTAATTATCTACCTAATCATTTAGATGTCTTCTTAGTTTAATTTACGATGCCAAACAATCTATTTTAACGTTAAAACAATCGTTTACAAAAATAACTGAAAGTAACGTAGGCGATAAGTGTAAATAAACAGAACCGTATATGATTTGTTTGTGTAACTGACTTTTCCATTATCAAACAATGTATATTTGTTGCCACAAACTATAACGAGATGAACGTGGAAAGTTTTAAATAGAAAAGTTTCTGTCGGGTTGAATGGACCCCGTGACAAAGCGGGTCAAAAGGTCCTTGTTATGACGCTGCCGGTACCACGGCCTGACAACTCTAATTATTCGACTTTTAATTAAATTCCTATTTTTATAACCGCTCCCGACGGGGAATTGTTCATTATTTTCCAGCACTTTATATTAATTGAGAAATAATGAAACAAAGTTAAAACAGTGCCTTCGGATGATATACAGATAAAAAATATAGTACCAACCTGTCTAGATGGTTTCTCATATATTTCAACTCATAAAACGACATCGAAAAGAAAAAGAAAGCATTTATAAAGAGATTTTAAGATATCGTCGATAAATAAGATGGTTAATATGACAGTCAAGTAATTTGAATGTATCAAAAAACTATAAAGAAATATTAATCTGCGATTAGTGGAAGCTGATTATTATTTCTTTTTATGTATTTGTATGCGTTGTGCCGAAAATCCAAGGTGAAAGCAAAGGTTCACAATTTATTATGTTTATAATAACGAATTATGATTATTACTTTTTGTAGGATGTGAATACGCCGCTAATTTATATAATACTTATGATGATAATTCTTGTGATGTACAAGTAAATTAATTAAGTTTTATTTATAGAAATATATTCATTACATGATACAATTATTGTAGTACTATAATAGTAAGCAATGTACAGTGTAAGTAATAAGGTAATGTACAACTGCTCCATTGAATTTACAATGTTTCCTCTTTCTTCCCGAATATAGACTAGCTAGTCTTATCAGGCATAATTTCAGCCGTCGCGTCGCCCGAAGTATTATAGGTATGCTACACATTATGACAGGTACGTCCAAGTGACGAAACATTTGTATGTCAGTGTAAGCCACCGTTAGGCAGAACGGGGCCGAATGTCGAGTCACCTTTAAATCGCTTTCCATTCGGCACTTATATTCCATGATCACTAAATGTTTGAACAGCTTGATTGAAACTTCCTGTGTGCCAAGCTTAAACGGTACATTTAATCTTTTATGCACTATTATGGGTGAAAAGTCGAGCAGTGGCACGAGCCTTTGAAAAATATTCAGGGCAAGAATTGAATGTTCATACTTCTGTTTTAAATTGTCTGGCAGTCTTTATTTTTTACTTACGTACCTGATTAGTAACTAGTAGGTACCCAATAGGTCTCGTAGTTCTATATGAGGTGTTGTACATCTAATATTTTATTGCACCGTGGATTTTTGTTTTATCATTGTAAACAATTTTCGAATAACATTTAAATGATGTGTGACTTTTATCAAATTACTGACACTCGGATGTAGCAATTCATTAAAGCTTTTTCTTAGTTAATTGCAGCAATTGAATATAGTAGCGACCTTGGTTGTTACAAACACCGTGCGAAACAGTCCACAGCAATCGTGTAATTACGAGTGTATATGAACGTAAGCTTTGTATTGTACAATATATAAGATTTTAGAACAATCGAGAATTATTCTGTCTCGTTTGTTGGTAAATAAATGAGTTTGTTAAGGCGTTACCCGGCAATTTCGACTATGTTCAACCTCTATAAAGTCTGGTACAACATAAAGCACAATACCGAAAAAAATATATAAAATAGGATGGTCTTTGATCTATAATTGCTCGCGAGGACTTTTTTCCAAAGTTAATAGATTTCTAGAAAAAAAATGTACCGTGGTCATCGATTTTTCCGCAAATACTCTATAAACTTCGTAACCTGCTGACTTAGAGCTCTGAAAATTTTATGTTTAATAAATTATCAGTTACACAACAGTCCCTGACGAGGATATTTTGTTTCACTGATCAGTATCTTTTTAAATACAAAATGCGAGGAAAAAAGAAGGTGCAGCGGGAGAGGTTTGAGATCCGTCAAGTATGGTCAAGGTTATTAGCGCATGTATAAGCCTTAATGATAATAATATGAATTAACTTAAGAGCACACGAGCGTTGAGAAAATTAAAAAGATGTTTCAGTTTCACGTACCTACCAGTGTGTTAATTACATAAACATAAACTAACAACAATTTATGAGGAATACTTCATAGAAAAATAAACTCAGATCGTTTCAAGTTGCGAAGGGTGAGCCTGTGTAATGGTGATACATGTCACCCATTCCTCATGGCTTGACTCGATCGCTATGAATGATTTTGATCTTTATGTTGTCGCACGACTGTTTAGTTTTGCTTAACAAAAATGTGAAGATGTGTACTTAAATGTTAGATGAACACATATAGAAGACAACCCCTTCGTTACAGGAGACATTTGAAGCAGTCGTTAGAATTGTTTGCGGTAGTTATTCCTCAGTCTGCTTTAATGGCGGACTGGGCTCTTTTGTTCAAATGTGTCTCGTAGCATACATGTTTTCATCCATTTTAATGTTTTTGCACTTTCCTACATCTCTTTTAAAGAAAAGAACAATTTGACGTGATTATTTTCAAAGATTCTCAAAGTCACTTTGCCATAGCTAAAATAACGTACAAGTAAAGTATTTGGACAAACATCTTGACCCTACTCTTACATCACCCAATTAGATTTGATTTGACACACATATACGTATACCAATAATATTTATTGCGGTTTTACGCTAGAGGAAAATCACATTTCATCCTCCACAATCCCAAAACAATTGGACATAAGTTTGTAGTAACTATTGTTAAAGTACCTATTATGTTACAAATGTTGGTTAGGTGAAGGCTAAACGTTTAAACTTACGATAAGCCCGTGAGATAGCTCAGAGCGTTTACATACAAGCATATCTTAATCGCTATAATAAATAATATATTGGATACTAGTATATCAACGACTTCAGTGCATAATTAGATGTTATCTGCATCCAAGTTGTTATCTAGAAAAGAGCAGTCAGTCTTCGTGTTTTCAAAGCGCACAGCCATTTTGCATGTACGCATTTGCATTTAATACTCGTTAATTTTATCTTTACATGGTTAAAGGGACCGAAGCTGGTATGGCTACTGTTAAGCAGTTTAATGTTTAATAAACAAAATATGGAATACAGCGGAAGTTTTTAAATCGATAGATAAATCTTATGCCTACGTATAAATTCCAGTATTGCCTGTATCTCCGAAATTACTGAACTAATATTGATAAATGTCTTTTTTGTAACGGGAACTGTATCGCAGTCATATGAATGAAGCCAAGAAGAAATTGTAATTATGTAACAGGCAGTATATGTATGTGTCCTCCTCTGATGACTGATACTAATGATAATTATCACCAAATGATACTTGATTTGTAATAAAAGAAAACATCCGAAAGAAAATTAGTTGTATCTCAACACAATTATCAAGATAAAACAGGATAATCAAGATAATCGCGGCCGCCGTTGGAGTTTGGGAAAAAAACTAAACCCACATTAGGTTCTACAAATAATATTGACAAGTTGTATAAATCTTTTGAGACATTCTCACATTTACCATTTACGAAAGTTGTGTTGAACTCGTTCTTGATAGTTCGTGGAAAAATAAAAATAAATTCGTTCCGTTTCTTTAGGAATGCTATTTGGACACTGATTGCTATTATGCAATTTAAATACAACATTAAGAAGAAAGTCACATTCTTCTGAATGTATAGTTAGTATAGTTCTCTATCTGATGTGATTCATTAAATAAATATTACTAATAAAACATTGCATTTTCAATATTTGCAGTAAAATTATAATTTATTATGTTAAATATTATCTGAACAAAATTAAATTTCTTTGAAACAAATTATACAATATTTTATAAAATATGAAATTCTATTTGATAAAAGAACCTTCAACGAATTCGATAGTTGCTACCAAAGAAGAGGGTTAATCATAAACTTCCAAGTATTTACCTACTGCGCGCAATCAGAATCAATAGTTTCTTGGAAAATTGCTGCAGTAAATAAGTTATAATGCGCAATGTGAATTTAGAATAAAATTTAGAATACAGCTTTTTTAAATAAATACTATAATGTGAATATGCGTATAGCTTTTTAAAATAAAACCTATCATCCATTTCCATGATGAACATTTTGAACATGAAAGTATTTTCAGCTCTTAAATAAATTTGAATCCAACAGATGTATTGAATTTGTACGAAGCCATGATATGAATTCGGGAAAAGCCAAAGAATGTGAAAGTTAACTATTCCGCATTTACATAATCCCCGACCGAATTCAAAGGATGGAACATAAAATGTAAATCTATGTCATATTTTAGTTCACTGAAAAATGTGGGACGTTTGCTGTATTACCTACTTGCGATTTTTACTTTTCTGGGTTAGTATCTAATGTATGAGAATTCATTTACACAAATTAATGTTTGTGACATACAACTTTCTTGAAATTAGCACCATAATAAATTGTATGACAATTAGAAAATAGATACGTGCGTATAAATTGCTGGATATAATTGTAGAATAGGGTTAAGGATAGTTACGTCTTCATGCGTCATTCGCGACACACTTCGATTAGATGAGCTCCAGGGTAAGCGTGATCCATTTCTTATAGTATATTCAGTGTTAGTATGTCCAGAAGTAAAAATTAAAAAAGAAAGGTTATTAAAGCGCATGCAGCCTGTTATCTCGTTTGCAAATGAAGCACGGATAACAGGTCCGTGATTTGCGGTCAACGACTCGAGAAATTGCATCCTGATAATATTTCGCTGTGAGCGTTTCCATTCGTTAGCTGTGTATTTTGCGGCTGTAAAATTAATGCAAGTAATCATACTCTAGGATGCTAACTTGATGTAAAAGCTGCAATTAAACAGATTGAAACTATATTCCGTTTATGTTATTCGAATTGAGAAACTTTATTTAAATACCACAGTCTAAAGAAGTCATTTCAACATACATATACGCAATAAAAAGTACAAATACGCAGGTAGGTATAGTTTAAATGTTTCTCAAAATAATTAGTGCTCTTGGGGAATTACGTAATAACATAAAATTTTACAAAAACCAGTGTCATTATGAACATTTTTGTGCCATTATCGTAAAGACGTTGCTAAAACGATCATCCGATACTTCTCTTTACCTTGCTAATCGAATTTACCTTCAAGTCAATGTGTTCGTGATTGTACAAAAAGTATCATTAAATTTTTCAAGGCTTCGGTTGGTTGTTTGATTAAGCTACAGGTGTGCTCAATAGAGCTCGAAATTAAGAATAATATCCTCGAAAACAAAACGAATTCTATTCAGGCCTGCAATAATTGATTTACACAATCTGTTATTAGGTAGGTACCTATTCATTTTTTATATTTGAAATATTTGGAATATCATAAAAAAAACACTGTCTTCTATTTGAGTTTTAGTTTGATAAGGATAATTGCCTTAAATTGAAAGTTATTAAACCTCAATAACTCCATTTGCAAGTTCTAGTGTTGCACAGAAATAGGATGCAGTCGTATTGATCTAATTTCTTGAAACCATAGCAACCATATATTTTTAGGCATCTGCATTGAATACGTAATCGTATTAGCTATTAATATTCTTTTTCAAAGTATATTTTCATCCCTAGGTTGAAATCGCATCAGAAAGATATGAAAGCATTTATTTATAGAACACTCAGTATAATTTTATTAATAAGCAGCTTAGTCATTCAATGTCGTACTTCCATGTTTAAAATATGATTATGTCAGAATACCATCTTTATTTGATTTGTAAGATTAATGTTTTCGTTGATCTATACTACCAGAAAATAGTAATAAAACAAAAAACTTAATGGACCGGAAAATAACTAGGTACCTACCTATTTGTTTCGTTATTGCCAAACCACTTATGTAGGATTATTTTAAGTTTTATTTAAGGCGAATGTTTATCCATAAATACTTTTAATTAATTAATATTATCGTGTATAGCTTGAGGTTTAATCTAAGCAGTTTGGTTTACTAGGTCAGTATAGAAATTGTTAGATTTATAATGTATAGTTCGGAAAAATAGGAATACATTCCAAATATCATCAGATGCATTAAAATTTGCAAATTTCACACCCCTTGGTGTTCAAATCGAGATACAGTCGATATAAATTCGAATAATTTTGTTATCAAGACAAGCCAAACAAATGCTGTGTCGACCGTGACAGCCTTGCCGCTTGATATTGATCTATTATCATTTCCTACCAGTAAATAGTTATTTGTTGTGATCTGATTTGTTACATTGAATTTTATTAGTGAGTTATTATCTATAATAATCGTTCATGTGCTTATCGATAATATGCTTTCGAATTGAGATAACCAAATTAAATTCAAGGTGAAATCAATCATATTTTATTTGACTTCAAAGACTATAAAAATAAAATAAGTTTCATTTTTCAAATAACATATTTTAATTAGGGGAAGTGATTGAATTTTTTCCAGAGATGATATATACATAATATTAAATCGCCATCCATTGGTTGAATGCAAACAGAAATCGAATGGGAATCGATTATAAGAGTGTTACTATTTACTGATATTACACTCATGACTAATGTATCAAAACGAATGCCAGATAAATCGGAACGGCACTCTACATAAATGGAAAGTGTATTTATGATATCGATATCAAAAGTAGGCAAATTGATTAACCTCAATATAATATGAAATGTTTGAGATAACAGCTGATAGCGATAATAGCACAATAACATTGTTATGATAATATTACTGCATATTATGACCCTCCGATTTATTTATTACGTTTACCCACAGCAATTTATTAAATGCACTATTAAAACGAATTCAAATCATTTTTATTACTTCATTAGCCATTTATTTTATAAGCTGTTTATCATCACTGCGAACATCATAATTTTTTTCGAGATACATCTCGAAAGAAATTGCGTTAAATCAATAAAACATGCGCTCATAGTATTGTAACGTCACATAGTTTGATGAATGGGTGGCCCTAGGCATTTATAATTCAGCGGATGCCGGATGCATCGAGAACCTGACTTACACTTGATCGCCACTCTTTTTCTATGAAGTACGAGCGAGAACACGTGTAGTGATAATAAATAATTCATTCACATGACGGATGGCGGCCGTAATCGTTGACGGACGATTGCATTGCGATTTCGACCTAGTTGGCAAGTTCTATTTAGTCCCCAATACCCGACCTACTTACGGCTTCACATAGGAGTTAATGATGTATGTAACGTCCCACGGAACTGCCACTTAACAGTTTTATCCCCTGTATTTGGGGAGACGTAGATACGACTTAGTATCCACCTACATGATTGTGGAGAAATCTTTTACTAGAGCATGTTATTGCATTTACGCTTACAACTTGTAATTAGCTGTGATGTCACGACGGTCCTAATAACGGTTCGGTCTATTTTTGAGGTTAATTATTCCATTTCTCGTAAACGATATTCGAAACAATACTGTTTGGAAACTATTGTGTGCCCAATGTAATAACATTTACAAATCTACAAAGTATTCGATCCAGATCAACTTTCTTAAACCAATTTATTGTTGAAAATTTCCGCGAAATTTTCACCCCGAAACTTCCTTAATTAATCTACATTCACGATGTCAGTGATTGGAGTACATACCTATTGAGTTCTAAAATTCAGTGTAGCAATATTATATGCAAGTACTTCTAACAACGTTTCTATGTTAAATCGAATTGAGGGAACAAGCTAAATAAGATTTAGCTTATGGATAAGAGTTAAAGGTGAATTAAAAAATAACATAAATATGTATTAGTTGTACAACCTCTTCTTAATCTTTAAACTCGTGGGAGAGGGCAATAATCTTATGATTACTTAACATTACGTACGTTCGTATGGTAATGACTAAGACGATTTGTTATGCGTATTAGTTGAGACTTTTAACATATTCAACTTTGATTCCTATTTATATTGATGTTATGGAAATAAAGGCCTTTTTATTAATTTTATGTAAAATATTATTTTATGACAATTATATGTAAAGTGCATTAGGTATTTTTATTGGACAACAGTTGCATTAGATCTGTAATCTATATTATGTTATCAGAAAACTGCGGTTGAAAGAATGTTTCTTAACTTATCGTCACCAAATTGTTTTACAACAATGTAATCTTTATTTTTAGGCTACAAAAAAATGTATAAACAAACTCGTTAGTTGTGTTTAAAGAAGGAAAGTTGTTATTTTAATTCTACAACAAATACAATTCTTATTACTAAAGGTCAATATAATTATGTATAAAGGTCAATATGAAAATATACGTCATATTCCTTAACATTTATAACAGACGCATAAAAAAAATTTACACACAACAAACAAAAATTGGTTCTAATTTTTACAAAAGTCGGTTCTATTTTGTATTCAAAACCGCTGTGACCTTTACGAATGAAATAGTTCCGAGAACCACGATACCGTATATTATAGTTTCCGTGCTAAATCAAAACAAATAACCATCAAACTCTCTTTTATGGCAACATTAAACTTCCTTACAGTGGCTACCATAATAAAATTCGATTTAATCCATTCCTTCGCTACGGTAGATGCGGTATAATTTATTTCAGTTTTGCGAGTTTAATGTTAAAATATGAACTTTTATAAATACCTAGTTGGTAGGTATTAGCTACTTACTAATGTTATTAAAATACGCCGTATTGAATGTGACGCCATAAAAAATGTATAAGCTTATGTAATGTAACCTTATGTATTGTAATGTATCTACCTACTCTGTTTACAATCGACCGTTTCCTCTATATAAATGGGCGTTTAATTGCCCGAATGAAAAATCATATATCTTTATCATAAATCACACAGAGAAAAAAACATAAACACGTAGAATCATTTCCGAATGTCAGTCATCTGACACATGTGTTAGTTTGAAGCACCATCCGGTCGGCCAGGTGACGTTTGTCAACCACAAGTGGCCAATAAAATATGGGTATTTGACTTTATGAACGAATAAAAACATCAACATGTACGCCTTAATGTACGCTATATTGTTTATAATTTTCAATGTATTTATAGTTTACGACGCGACGTCTGGTTTCTCATTTTATGCTCGCATGTATGATACTCATAACTACTACCTTCTCAACTATCCTATAAATAGGTATTACAAACATAAAATTTACATCTAGATATAGATAGTAGCTATTAACAATATAATAGACGACATAAATTCATTATGAACACATTCTAATGACTAAAACATTTAAACATTTCGTGAAAAAGCGCAAAGGTCAGGAATTGCATTAAGGGTTTTTGTAACGCAATGTGCAGTGACAAAGTAGTCGATTCTGATTATTTCTATTTGCCCCACAAAAACTAGTACTGGCATCTTGTTATTTTTCCCATAACATTGCAGCTGTACCTTCCTTATATAAACTCGTGTGAGGGGGTGCGGGTTCCCACGATTTACACATGCTTCAAATGTGCACTCCTATTCTTTGTACTATCACTTTACCACGCTACCACGGATTTTTTTTTGCTCATTTTATAAGTTGATGATTTAGTTAATTTATAATTAGTGGTTATTGGCGTGAAATTTTTAGCTATTTCGATTTTGGATATCAATCTACGATACATTTTGTAGTTCCTCTTTAAGCAGTATTAAAATGGTGAAGACAAGAATGTGTGTGAATAAAACAAATAACAAAAATTAGCACTGGTTTATTCGCACTGTTTGAATAAGATAACAGATTAATTGAAGAAATAAACGTCAATATACACGTGTATTTGGTTCAACATCTATACTTAGGTATATTATCGAGAAATATCTTCCATTCAGAGTTAATATGCCCATGAAC
Source organism: Colias eurytheme (assembly GCA_907164685.1). Lineage (NCBI taxonomy): Eukaryota > Metazoa > Arthropoda > Insecta > Lepidoptera > Pieridae > Colias > Colias eurytheme. Next base: position 27,291 of record CAJQZN010035731.1, on the reverse strand, counting down.
TTAATTATTTACTCATTCATTGAATTGGAACCGATCGAGACTACTTGTTCAACAATTTCTAATTACGCGAAAGTTACGCGTGATATTTGTTATTCTGTGGGAAAACCAGACAGTTTAATAGTACATTGTTTTACATGAAAATGAGATATTAATAGCGAATATATTAATGAAATTTCACTAACTTACAACAACTTAAATATTAAACGTTTTATAATTTGTCATACGAAGCACAATTAATTTAATTTTAAGTGTCACTTTTAAGTTTTATCACACTTTTATTTTTAATTGGGTTAAAGAAGCAAGGCGTATGTTTCATTAAAGTACGTTTTTTAATTAAACTCCATAAGGATATAAACTTTTAATTTATGAGAGTACAGTCAGTGTAAGAGCATTTCATAAGAAAGTAAAAAAGGTCGACACGAACCTCTGTAGAGCATCTCCAATCCTTTTTCGTTTACTTATTAAGTCTGAAACCTTTTCTTCGCAGTAAGGATGACTGGTTTGTATTCAAACACGAAGTTTTTCAGTCGAAGTTATGTTATATTTTCATAGCCTTTCTATTTATAAATTGCGAAGGCATGGACGTATAAAAAAAGACGGACGGTATATCGCCTAAACATTGAGTGAAGCCTAGTAATGGCGGCGAAACATCCATGTGTGTGTGCCATGTTGCCATGGCAACAGCTGTGTTGATGACAATGGCGGCTGTATTTTTTTCTATAAATTTTGCCGTAGTAATTTTGTCATTAAAACTTAAAAGGAATAACTTGCTTCCCAGTGGAATGTAATCCCTTGTGTTTTGTTATTTAAAATTGTACTGTTGCGACACCATTTACCACGCAAGACGGCATTTTAAATATTTTTTGTGAAACAGTGACGCAGTTAATCAGTCGGTAGTTCACGACGTAATGGCGGCCGACTAGCTTACTATGGTGAGAGTGTGTGCGTGTTTATTGTCTTTACACGATCGCTAGCTTACTATGGTGGCTTCACGTTGTTTGTTCGTAATACGGTGTCCGTCTTTTTTTATACGTCCATGTGCGAAGGTTTTACTTTTAAGATGAATGAATCGGTATCCCATTACGAATTTATATTATAAGTGAGAGATTTCTGAAACATGAGGCAGCATACAATTTTAGAATTGGTTATATAGTTATTCCATTGCTTTTCATCGAAATCTGGTTATATTTTTTTACAAGAATTATTGTATATAAAATGTTTAATAATAGAGCATATTTAACAAAATTTATTTCTTATAATTGGTCGCTCTATCTAGCACATACTTTTTCGCTTATAGTTAACCTCATAATAACTCCATATTATAAATTGATATAAATACATAAATCTTTTATTATTATTCTATAATAAGCGTAGACTGCTTGTAAAAAAATATCGCCTTAAACTATAAACGAATTAGTTTTATATTAATTAAATGTAGCTAACTTTAAAAGCTCTTTCTTTATCATAAAACATTTTCTTCTTTGTAAGGTTACCTAATACCTAATTAGGTTAATTGGAGGCCCTGTAACAAGAATGCTTCAGATTTCTGAATTATATTTTATTTTATGTATCTTGGATCTAAGAACTCTATATAAAGCTGAGCATTTTAAGTTGCTTACGAAAAAAGTAATTCATAAGAGACTTGAAAGGAACGAGAAACACTACAAAACACAAAGTGTGCAAAGAGTACAGAAAAGATTATTGTAGGTTTTAAGCCAATACATTCGTATATTAAATTCCTTGCAATCTTCCAATAAGCCTGATTCCTTAAGGCTTAAACAATTGAGCAATAACGTTCTAGCGGAGGAGAAACGAAACATGTTTCCCATAAATCCGCCCACGTAATTGCATTAGATGGTTAACAATGAGACATTCATACGGATGCAGTCAATGGAATATTTTGTGCTTTATGCACAAGATCAGGATGTACAGTAGACGCAAGTGAATTGACAAATGAATTGAGTTGTAAGCGAACATTGAAGTTGAACATTTTCAATAACAATATAATATTGTGGTGATTTATTTTAATAAAAGGATTAAGGTTTGTTCATCTAGTATGTGCTTAGTATGTGTTTCACGGCAACAGCGAAATTTAAAAAAAGAAAATGATTTGTATTTGTGTTCTATGTTATTTTATTTTAATTTAAGGTTATCGAAAATGATTGCTATGTAAGGTGGCATTTGTTTACATAATTTATATTTTATTTACATAATGGTAAATCATTTACCTACGACAAATTGACGCGATTATAATGGTCTAAGATCCGAACATAAGGCGAAATTCAACGGCGTGATAATAGAATGAGACCAATTTTATAATTAATTTAGTCTATTAAAAAATGTATTAAAAATGGGTTGACTGGGAAAATCCTGGACAGGACATTTTTAATGAATTTAAAAAAAAAACATTTTTTTTAATTAATTGCAGTATCAAGATAATAAAAAAAAAATATATAATAGACTTAAAGTATGAAACCTACAGAATGTGCAGTCATAGTTTTCTAATATTTACCGGGACAAACGGCTAGGTTGGCAGGTATAAACAGGTATGTCGGTACCAGTTACTTTCACTTGATAGGATGATGAAACAAAAAATTATGTCAGCACTGTTTAATTACAAAATTGTTTTATTATCTCGAAACTGCAATTAATAAAAAATAAAAAAAAAATAAAAAAAATTTAATTCATTAAAAATGTCCTGTCCAGGATTTTCCCAGTCAACCCATTTTTAATACATTTTTTAATAGACTAAATTAATTATAAAATTGGTCTCATTCTATTATCACGCCGTTGAATTTCGCCTTATGTTCGGATCTTAGACCATAATAATTGCTTATTAAATTCTTGAGATAACAAAACTTTTGTCAGTTTCAATTACTCTATTCTATTATCGGCTTGTCTGAGACTCGGTTGTAAAAGTGAGTGACAGTTCTTGACAGTTTCTCTTAATAATTTTAATAATATCCGCGTCTATTTTAAGCATTAGCTACCTCGTTATACTAACGCTCAAGAAACAGATTTCTACACGCGTAAGAAATTATTCATTTAGAGATATCAGTAGGAATAGACATTTCTAAATAGACATAATTATAATATTTAGTCGCCATTCTAAATTTTTTATACATACGTTACGTGTTTCATTATATTAGTAGTGGTCATTAGTATTCAAGGAGTTATAACGATTTATTTTGGACACAACATTAGATACGTAAGTAACTTAATAGAGTTTATTACACTGTCAAGGCTACGACAAGCGGCAATCAAATACAAAATTGGATTCAGTGAGATAATGTACATCATTTAATTTTTTTACTCTTCCTTTTTTAATGTAGTGTTATACCTACTCATTAAAGCTTGTATAGCATTCTTATACGAAATACAAAAAAACAAAACAATGGAACAAATTTTGTTACCATAAAAGTATATCATTTTAAATCTCAATCGCATTAAACAAATACGTATCCACACCGTATCTCCGGTAATGGTTGGTTTGTTTTAGCATTGCCCAGCACGTGCCAAAGCTTCCGGCTCATTGTAGGATGGAGGCCGGAACAGTCGATAGCATCCGTGCGTCTGTGTGCGTGTGCTCAGCCATTGAAGCTCTTTCAAACCTTTCACAAAACTAAACAAGCTAAACCTATCCCTATGACATACAACATACTGTCGCTTTTTGTTTACCCTGACGCTCATCGTATATTCGTTCATCCACCATTCAACATCGCATAAAGGGAGCCCGTTTCATACAACGTAAAAATTATTAATAACAAAATTTGAAAACCGTTCGGATAGAACAATGCTGGGTTTGCATTTGAATTTTTCTATTACATAACGCGATCTCGGATCTGCCCACTCTGGATTGCTTTATAAATATTGATGAGAACCAAATTTGTACGGAGCTGTTACTGAGCGTCTAATTTTTAACTGTAATAAAATTATGCTGCTGTTATAATCTCAATTTGACTGAGCAAAATAAATTGATGAATAAACTATTTGATTGTACATTGTACAACAATAATTCTGCGATGTTTGTAATCTGAGGGATCCGTTTATGAGTTTTTAATGTGACATAACTAGAGAATCCAATCCCGCATCAAAATCGCGATCCCGCAAGCCTGCGGGATTAAGATCATCAATCCCGCGGATCCCGCGGAATTTGCGGGATTGATTTTAATTATTATTATTTTTGTTTCATGTAATTTAAAGAAAGAAAATACACACAAATATTTTTTTTTATGATTATTCTTATCAACATGAAGCAAAGTTATCACTTATATTATAAATTAAATATAATGATGATGTTTAAGACAATACAATATTGACAATATTTCACGTTTCATATTTTGATTTTTATTTGAAATAGAACATATTCATTGGTTTTAGAGGCATTTTAAATCAGCTTATTTTTTTTTGAAAATACTTTCGAAGAAATGATAAAGTATCTAACGTTTCATCTTTTAGATTTGATCTTATGTTGTTGCATAAATAGCCAGCGGCGGAAAAAGCACGCTCGGCTTCCACACTTGTAGGCGGAATTGACTTTACATAAGTATAAACAGCTTCCAAATACTTCCCCCTATTCCCTCCACATTCAAAAAGTGTCAATATCAAATCAGTTGAATTATCTCGAGTGGGTACACGCACAGCAGCTCTAGACTCTGCCACCCATTCAGTACGCGCAAAGTTAAATCCCCGTGCGCCGTAGGGGAATCCCCAGTCATAGAGTACCTACTGGAACTGACATTGATTACGTTCCGTTCCGTCCGATAATAGTTCAGATCATCGTCTGAGCCTATTTTTCTTACTTTTTTTCAATCCCGCGAACGTGCGGGATCCCGCATGAGTAATCCCGTATTTTTGATCCCGCAAAAAAGGTGCGGGATCCCGCATTAGCGGGATCCCGCGTTTGCGGGATTGGATTCCCTAGACATAACGTCTTTTGATCAAACTTATTACCATTCCCTTTGTAGAGCTTTAAAAGTCAAAGGTTCATTGCATCGATTAAGGTTCGTTAAGCTTGATGAAATATGAATGCGTTTGTTTTTACACAGTGGACTAAATTGACTCATAAATATTGCTATATTTCAAATTCTCAATGGTAACATAAATTGTAATAAAATTTCAATAAATGGATATAGTTGTCGTACTAGATTTAGAAGGAAGTATATATCCTGGCGTGGGATTGAAATTAGAAGAAAAATTATGGTGGCACTTGTATCTTATGTATCTAGAGCAATGAGATTATAAACTTCTATAATCTGAGATAAACTTGTACTTACAATAAAATGTTTGACATATTATTACGAGCTATGACTAACTTACATTTGTACCTACAAAAAATACGTATACCCTATTCCTTATTTTTATTTTTATTATATGAGATAGATCAAGATTATGTAGCAAGAAGCTCTACAGGCTTTTCTTTTTCTTACAAATTGTTGTAAGAAAAGCCTGTAGAGCTTATAAGCGAGTCTTCGTTTACAAAATTTCGAACGAAGCGACTTTTGCTCTCTTTATAAGAAAATTAAGATTTAATTGGTACTTAATAAAAAGTTGAGACGGTAAAGTGAAACACTTAACCTAATTCATAAGACCCGACATAACATTCTGTTATGATGCATGTTTAAAACAACAGTTTTTATATGTTTAACTCCACAATTTTAGATCATAAATACTGGATTTGATTAATCTCTCTATAGAATATAGAATATATATGAATTTCTCGTGTCACAAAATGTAGTGTTGCTTACAAACGAATTAATATCATGAAGTATATTTTTTATTAGAATATCGTTGACGATAGCGTTTTCAACGTTGTTATTATGTAATCAGTGATGATCGTGTGAGTGTGACTCATTATACCATTAATAGTAAAAGTAAGTGAGTGTTTTGAACTGTCTTTTGTTTAATAGTTATGCTGGTATAGTTTATTTCCTATTGTTGTTTCATTATTTTAATACAATGCCCTATTCATTCGCTCTGTTGTGCTTTATGGGTTGCCGCTGTGATTTTATTATATGTTTTTATATATGTTGGTACGGTGACAATGGCTTAAACATGAGAATTTTTATGAGATCTTTTTAAGCAGATAAACGTTTACTATGTGATCTTCAATATCAATTTTAGCGTGTGCTTTAGATGTTTTTATAACTTTAATTTTCATAGTGTCTTCTTGTCTTTTATTATATTGTTGGTGGAGTTCCACTTCCTAATTATGTTTGTTAACACTATCTACTAATTGCCAGCAGCTGTGTCTGCCTCAAATTTCATTAAGACTAATCTCCATTTTATAAAATAATATGTCCAGTACAAGCTAAATTAATGTTTATAAAATATTTCATAAATTATTTTGTACTTATAGTATCATTTTATTTCTATGTAAAACATATTATACTAAGAGAATTGGGAGTTTTATTAAGAACTTCAGTTGAAACGTAAATTTGTATTACTATTATCGAAGCAATCCTATTAAGTAGAAGCGTTTATTAAGCTTCCAGTCGACTCAGGACTCGAGACCTTTCATTTTGTTTGCAAAAAGTAATTGCTTTGCAGAAGATTTTCTGATAAAAGAATTTAGACATGGGTTTATGAAGTACAAATTAAACGTCTGGATTTATAAGAAATAACATAACGAATAAAGTTTTATGAAATGTAATAGAAAGTTAATACATACTATACTAATGTCAAAGAAACACGCATCAAGTTTGATGATGGAGCATAAAGTAAAGCCGTTTTTGATATTAGATTAATTAACAGTATCTCATTTGAGAATTAATGTACAAGAAATTAAATAAATTTCATTTCCCTTACGTGTTACGAAAGGCTTTCCTTATTGAGTGAGTGTGAATAACCTCATTACATAAGCGTCGTATTTACACGTACATATTTCTATTCACCTAATAAGTTCGGTATGACCTCATACTGAGATGAAGAGGCGACACTGAGTTCATTTATGGGCTTGACCGCATACAGTTTACACATAATCACACATCTTAAGATATAACAGAACCAAAATAGGTTAGTAAATGTGAACTTGTATGTAGGGACAAATCATATAAAATGAACAACGTGATGATAAGGTTATTTTATAGACAGATGAAACCTTTAATTGTTCTTATTATACATGTATAAGATCAGTCATCTTAGCATTGTAAATAATATTCATGAATTCTTTCGACGAACAAAAAACATCGCCGGCAATAATGCTACGAATAAGAAAATTGGCGTATCATATTCAATTCAGTTATATAATGAAAAAATCTGGTTACAAGTAAAATCAATAAACATTGATATTGTGGGGTTTCGAAAGTAGGTCAACGGGACGGGAAGTGTTACATTGTTATTTGTTACCGGGATTAAATGTTACCATTTATAACAATCCATTTATCGTTATAACCTACTAAAATAGTTTAATTGGAATTGTTTTATGGAAAAACACCCAGAAAGTTTTAGTCGATAATAATAACATAATGTGGGATTTACACCCTTTATGAAATATAAATGTAGCTGTAAAATATGTAGGTACAAATTTTTTTGGTTGATCCTCAAGAGACTGATGAAAATGTTAGTCTGAAGGAGGCAAGCTATAAATTATTACCAACAAAGAATGTTTTATTTTTTTAATATAACCCTGAAGAATGCACGCCTACAATGCCGAATTTTAGTAGAAATATTGAAGTATTCAGCAACATTGTGTACAAAATCTGAAATAGGTAGGTACATCTCGCAAGCACTTAACACATTTAGCGTCATACAATTTTTGCTAGGAAGTACGCCTGCGGCGGCACACAATGCTGTGACAAAGGAAGTTTGGAAGATGAGTTGACAGAAACGTAAAACCCCTGTCTATTTGCACGTGAATTTTTATTTTCTTTTTTCAGACTCCGCTGCCTATGAATGAGTAAAGCTGTTAAGATTCATTGTTATAGCTCGCTAATATATATAGTAGCCTCGGAATAATTGTAACGCAAAGTCGAAGCCTGAAACTGATTGAAGATTGCTGGAAGTTTTATCAGTTACTGTTATTACAATTATTTATAATATTGGCGATATCGATTATTACGGTCTTTTTTATTTTTCATTATTATATCAACTTGATTGTTCTAAAATAGGAAGGAAAATAGTAATTCATTTATTCATACCCGTGCGTTTATTTAATTTATTAAATACATGCAAATTATACAAAAGAGTTTAACGTTTACGTAGAATTTTCCTTACAGTGAATAAATTCTTTTATACTTTTATTTTTCATCTTTTCAGGTCAACGTGAATTATGGTAAGAGATTTGAATAAAGGGATTTGCATATCGTGCAGCCGAGCGGTCAAGTGTAATTTTGTAAAGAAAACAATAATTTTTACGAGGAGTCCTTTACACAATTTTTAAAAGGAGAGGTAAATTTAGCGTGCGTTATGTTAAATACGAGAAAACCTACAAGAAACTATCAAAAACTACGAAGACTGAAATTAAAACACAGGTTTTAGGCACCTTCAGGGAACCAAATCAACAATACGCCCAATGCAGATAATTTGTAAGCTGTTTTTTCCGCCTCATATTACCGAATAACTAACCATAATGGGATCTCTGTGATCTGTTGTTTTCGAATGAAATACAATGTCGCCGTAAATAGATATCAAGTAGGTAGATAGATACGTAGGTATTGTTTGAAAATATTTGAAATTCTTCACAACCCACTGAAGGATGATAAATAGAGATGCGAAGCCGTGACTACTTAGTTATTTACGTTGTTGACGCGTGCCAACAATTCGATTGAAACGCAATCATTACGTTGGGAATGTCTGGAAGGAACGCATTGCAACGCTATATTACGCTATTACGTTACCATGGATGCACTTATACCGTTACACGCGATGAAAAATGGATATGCGATAATGTTAGGAGTTAAAATACCGTTGAAAGACCGTTTTACAATAGAAATTAATTATCGCCAATGTTCACTACATTGTTAGTAATGATACTATTCACATTTAATGAGATACTCGAGTGAATTGGTAATGAAATTATAAATTACGTTTTATTGCTCGATTGACCGACATGGAGGAAGTAGGTGATTGAGAAAATAACAATGTTGTTGATGATATTATTTTTTCGTGAGATTAATTTTTACTAAAACATTATATGTAATTATACCTAGTATATGATTTTGTCCTTCGTTCATCTTATAAATTGCAGGTGACATATAATTAGACATACAGTAATTATTAATTCATTAATTAATTGAAGTTCTTATTAGATTTTTATGTTTGTATACAATATAGACGCTTCCACAACTGTTGAACATCGTGTTCAATGGTTTTAGTTCACGCAATCATAATATCATAGAAACGACAGTCACATCAAGATAAAATTTTAGTGGCCCTTGTCATACTTAATGTTAGAAAGTTTAATCCAACGATATCATGTAAATAACGTGCAATGATAAGATCTATACCTATATGTAAAGCTCTCAAATAGAGGTTTCGTGAGAATTCGTGGCACATGGTTTGCGTCGAGGTGTGGGTGTGACATAAATATCTACCCTCGACTCTCGATTTAGACGATCTCAATGTCAAATGAACAGTTTGCTGGTTATTTTTACTGGAATCACGTAAAGCAGGAAATGTGTCGTGTTAGTGTTAGGTGTATTCTTCTGCCAAGTTTGTCCCCAGATTGATAGACGTTCCAGACATGCCTTTCTTTCATTAATGTTATGTATGGGAATATATGAAACATTTAAAATGTTAAAGCATTCAAACTCTATCTTTATGAAAGGTAGAGGTCAGTTACAAAATTCATCCGTACACCTTGGTTCTGCATGACACGACATACATATCGTGACTCGAAAAACGATAAATCTAAAAAATAATCAGAAATGTAGATTTAGGTTTCTAGTCGATGTTCAATATTTATGTGATTCCAACGACACTAAAAGCTTTTTAGATATTGTTTTGTTTTTTTAATAGAGACGCATTTGTATTATAAAAAGCACATAATAAAAAAGAGGAACAATGCCATTATCATCCATTGCCACTTAAACACGTCGGACGGCTCCATAACTCGGCCATTTTAAGACAATAGCAGAAGGAAACCTTTTATATCCAGACCAATAACCCTCGTTCAGATGCGAGTCGATGACACATCAATGGAAAGCATGGTTAGTTTCTCTCGTAAATGCTATTATCGGCTCTGTTCTATTGATTGGTTTTACACTTCTATCGCATTATATTTTAAATTTAGACCGGTCGCACGTTATTGCAAAACTTCTGTTTGACGTCCCGGTAATTTACATACGTATTCCATTTTAAGCGAAAACCTATAATTAACTTTTAATGTATCGATTTCTTATGTAAAGAGAGCATTTTAAAAGGTTATTTAGCTATTACTGCAAAATAGTAATTCCAGAAGTGTTAATTAACGATTATTAACAATTTATTTAGCAATATCTTTAATAACAGTTTTATGAACACGTAAAACTATAAACGCTTATTTTAATTGCAAGAGGTTCCAATAACCGAAATCGAGGTCTGCCCACACAAAAGATCATAGCGGTTCGTTCCAAATGTGCATCATCTAGCTAAGCAATTATTTCGTACAAGTCGTATGTTTGTCTTTAATAATTGCCAGCTCGATGTGGAGGCAAATGATATACAAATGGCCAAGTGCGTCCTTCGGAATCCCGAGATACTTCTAATTTATGGTACTGCTGTACAGTCCTTGTATATGTGGAGTGATAAAGCAGTCATAAAGTTAATGCTGTAATGCGGTTATGTATGCTACAATTAGTTACTCAATTTAATTTTATTATTCTTCGGGGTTAAGTAAAAATTTGTACATTTTTAATGGAGTGTATATATGATACTTGGTAATTGTTAAAAACTCTGCAATAAATCATACATCATGTAGGAAAAGAATGCAAATTTCATTACTTACATAAGGCATAGGTAAAGAATGTTTGAGATTGATTGGTGTAAGATTTTCTGTCATAAACACGGTATCAGGTACGAGTATGATTTCGTATATTCGTTAGTTCAATATGTTCTAGTTGTTTTGTAAATCATTATTATAAAAGTTGCCAAAATATTTAACAAGTTATATAAAATATTACTTTGACAATTTTGTCGTCCGTTTTGTACGTGACTTGAATGTTAACGGTAAATTAAAATAAAATTGTATGAACGTTACGTTACCTTTACGAGTATCTCTACCCTCGGGGTATGTTACAGAATATTGGTGATATTATTAAAAATATCAAAGCTTTTAGTAGAAACAGTAAGCTCATCTATTATCTGTATGCTATTTGTTGATTTTTTTAGTTTCTGCTCTTTTTCTCATTAAAGGTATTGAGAAATCTTTGATTTCTATAACAATATTCACAGCGTCATGAATTTTAAAAACACGATCCACGACTGCGTTCAAACATGTATGATGACTTGTAAAGAAAATTATTTATCTTGAATATATACAGTTAATAAGCACCAACAAGTACTCGGTAATTATTACGGTAATAAAATACAATAATTATAATAATTTCTAAGTATTATGGCACACAACAGAGTGTTATTTATCTTATATTCAATTTCATACGCGATGAAAGTTAATTAGTTTTTATTTACATTTTTGTTTGAGTAACAATTACAATTTCGCGTATGATGCTGCTTACAGTAGGTATAATTATATGCCTTATAATCAATTACGTAATAATAAAATTAACGCAGTATACCTAAACTTAGATAATTTTGGTTATGTAGGTACGTAAATATAAGTATTCTGAAGTTTATTGATATCTGTACCTATACTAAGTCTGTATGTTACAGACGTTTCTAATGAAATGTATACTTTTAGAACCATGTGAACGCCCTCAAGCTTGGTGCAGTTAATTTTTATTAATTACACGTCTTACCATTGCCTTACGTGACTGTCATTCTAATAAGTACTCAGCCAGGAAACGGTATATAAATAAGGACAGCGGTCATTATTTAGTTCGCTTCGTTAATTTGATCAACGAGGTTTGCATATTAAGGTCCTCTTATATTTGGCAATAGCAATTAACTTTCCAACGATTGACCCAAGCATTAACATTTACAAGCTTCTTTTATTAGTGTAGATCTTGTGTTTAGATATTTTTAGATACCACTGCGTATAAGCATTATGCAGTGAAAGAGAACAGGCGCAGATTGCGTCAAAACAGATCGATGTCGTTATATGGACGCTCTATGTGTAATGTGACGAATAATAGAATATAATAATTATAAAATACAATTCAATAAGTTGCTCTTCAATATTGCGTACCTGATTTTTCCCAATTAAATGAATCATGGTTGTTGTAACCGGTCGTGTTCTTACTAAAAACTTATTTTTATTGAAAAAACAAAGTATACTTTGATACCTATGACCTTTTAATATCTCGTGATACATACATTCACGTTGGATGTATAAACCAGTTGTAACCAGCTTGTTATAAGAATAGGTGATTGATTAATCTAAATACACAATGTATATATGTTACATAATACCTATTCTCATAAATGTAGAGTGCTTTCATAACTATTGAATAATAATATCGTGATGGTAACTACTTCGATGGATAGACAGGCGGCCATATCTTTCAAGTCTGAAAATATAAGCAGTGATTTCTTTATTTACGTTATTGGTTCGATATAAATGTTTAGTCTATACAAACAAGGCAAAAATATCCAAAGAAATTAGTCATGTAAAGAAATGTGATAATACTTACTCGTGATATTTCATTAAATAGACAATTAGATGATATTCCATTTAAAATATGAAACTCATACAATATCTTTGAAAGTTTCCAGACAACATTTAAATAGACACAGACAAAGAACGTAGAAAGTTATATTTTTACACAAATACAAGTCCTTGTGAATTTTAAGATTGTGATCTCGAGTCGTAAGCCAGAAATAAGTAACGATACACATTGTTTGAATCATATAATTTATCACAAGGAAAGTACATTAACTCTACAGTCTGAAGAGATAGCTGTATGTTTCTGTATAATAATTATTTCTATTTCGGTATTTTTATATGGAATTTATTGTGATATATATTTAATTGAACTACCTATATTAGACTGCTAGACACTTCGTTTAAGATAAATTTATAATCAATATAATATAGGAATCGTGTTCAAATGAGATCAAAGAGAACATTCAAGTAGATGAAAAGGAAGCAATTAATTCATTTATTATCTAATACTATGTGAAATAGCAAATATTAATTATGTACATATAAAATCAAAGTAGATTTCAATATGTACATTATTATTAATATATTATATTCGTTCTAAGATATCATGACTCATATTGAGTATAATATTTATTTATTTTTTGTGGTATACGTTCAAGAGAAAGTTATAACTTTACATCACAACGCGAACGGTACGATTATAGTCATCGGAGATGAAAATGCATTGCACAACGATCTTATGCGTGAGAACGACGTGCCTGAAGAGTTTAATGAAAGGATTGAATGAAGTGATATAATTATTACTTGAACACCATAAATGGGAATATCATTTCCATCACTCGTCATTACAATGTTATAATTGGAGAAGTTGTGATGTTTCTAATAGTTTCCTAACTAATGTTGATCGTAGAGTATGAGTAGCTCGAATGGTAGGGGTGAAATTTTGAATTCATTATGGTTATAACTTATAATAATAACTGTTAGTAGGTATGCCTAATTAATAGCTAGGTATATAGTATTAACTGCTTTAATTCAATATTAACCGTGTAACCTTTTTTAGATTTATCCTTATTTAGATGTAATATTTGTGGCGTATTTTATGAAATATCGGAAAAGTTGAATACCTCAAATTAGATTGCTCTTCCCATATCATATGGAAGTTAATATATAAGCGGAATAAAAGAATCGACAACGACCCTCTGTTTGATACTCAAATATTTATAGCAAAGGGCATTGAAGCAGGTACCTGTCTGCCGAATATACCTTTGTGTGTACCAGGCACGAATAAATGCGGGGTCTTCAATGTTATTTTGTGTATTATTTTTTTGCCACAATGCCATAAAAGCAAACATGGAAACGTGGAATTAGACAGATAACCTAACAAAGGTTACTAAACTGTTGTTTTGGGACTTCAAAATTGAACGCACCGGTGTTTTATCTACCTTTTTATTTTATTAGGTGTCTTCTTTTAAATGACTAAAGTCAATTTGTTTACGACATAATTCCACCTATCCCCTAGTGTAGTCTAGCACGAATAAATATTGGTTAACAAGTTTTCGTAGCGTCAATAACGATATGATAAATAACACTCATACGTCTTGATATGTCGATAAGTTCAATTCATCGAGAAGATGACCTCGATGAATCAAGTTATTAAAATGGAAATACAAACTAACTCAGATCACACACATAGATACATATGTTGAGATATGTATCTATGTATATATATTATTTGGTAACACCTGTTTAACAATGGTGGAAGTAATTAGTTTAAATTTTAGCAAAAACATTACTCAACGTTTCATGGTTGTGTTAAAACTTGACCAATCAAACCAATAATGTTCTATTGTTCGGTGTTAATCTCATGTGACTTCCAGTTCGATGTAGCTAGAATGTTCTTATCTACTAACTACTGAACTATTTGATGCCTGTTGTACCTCTATAATTTGCTTCAGTATTCAGACTACTAATATTACATATTCCGTATTTGCTCGTATATTTCCCAGGAATGTTATCTCGATTTTTGATAAATGTATATCTATAAATCTTAACATACAACATTCAATTTATAATATTCATATTCATTCCTTGCTCGAGTTATACTCCGGTACCGGAGCTTTGTGTTATTTGAAACCATAATAATTCATCTGCATACAAATATAAGTCAAATCAGGTCAGTAGGTTTGAGTTGCAGACATCCATCTTCCGATCCATACAAACTTTCAGCTAGGTACCTATTAGTAAGATTGATAAGGAATTTGCTTTGCATCTTGCGTCTGGATTTGGATCACAGCCAAGAGAAGATGAAGACAAAATCTAATGGTAAATTAAAAACAAATGCTCCTGATAATATGCCTATGTGTAAAGCAGTATACTCCTTACACATTTTTGGTCGAATCCTGCATTTCATAAATTTCAGACACATTATAAATTTATTGTATTTCAGATACCTTGTGTTGTTATCCACTGGGATGACTTGAGATTTTTTATAGTCTAATTGTATTGAATGGACGTGACAACTCCGACTGCTCTAATGGCAGCGAGGCGTGGTCTTTGGACCATTGCGTGGGAATACAGCTTAATGTACGCATAATGTTCTCTGTGATATGGGCACGACTCGATCATACGTCTTAACTATTTCACACATATTTAGTCTTAGGTGTAAAAACGTATGCTTTATCTTGTAGGGCTTCATATTTCACCTTGGACACGCGAGTCAATACGAGAAAGTGGGACAAATGTTTATTGTTTTTACAAGCGATGATAATGTTTACAACATCAATTATCATAGTGGCGCTTTCTTTGTTAAGGATAGAAAAAAGTTCAATAAGGTTAAAACCCATATGAAATCATGGAATTGACTTCAGTTTCAATCTGAACCTCAAAATTGCGTCCAAGCATCGATATGCATTTTTGTTCAGTACATATTCATATATCTTACTCCAAGATTAAATTGTTAATTACATAAAATTTTATCTTTTTTATGGGATTCATTTTACACGCTCAGGTCTGGTGTTACTATTTTAAGTCAGTCTTTATATGCAATTTTAAAAAGAACAAAGCTATCCATATACTAACATAGCAATATAAAAGACCTCATTTCCACTTTTCAAACAGAAAAACAATCAATCAAACAGACAGTCCACTACAAACGTGTACTCGATTTTACGGATACTATAACTGGACATTATTGCTTTAGATTTCTTACGGTAGTTTAAAATAGATCTAAAGTCCGTTAAACATTTGTTTGATGTGTTTAACATGGAACATCCGTTAGGTAAACAAAATGTTAGAAAGCCTGCATGAAATGTTACAGAAAAACGTGTATAAAAGGAAAAAAAGGTGGATATAGCCTGGAAGATTTAGTGGTACAGAATAACATGCTCGGACGTATGGCTGGTTTGATTCATTTTTCATTCGAATTTGTATCGTATTTTAATATTATGTGTATATTCTTATATATGTTCTACGAATATGTACCGAAGATAGATAGTTTAAGAGATAAACTGTATTAAAAATAATGTTAAGAAAATAGAAGATCTTAAATAAGTACTAAATAAATAACAATTAATATTTAAATATGTCACCAAATTAAACATAAACAAGTACAATCACAATATATGTCAATACCTCAATCAAGCGCTTATTTACATAAATTACAATAAATTTTGAAATAGCCGCAATTAAAGAAGACACACATAAAACCGGCTTCAAATGTTAAGAAATAATAATTGATAGGTATTATTTATTTTGTTCTATTGAACAAAAAGGTTAACCTTTAAATTATATTTATTTAATTTATATTTAGTAGGTAATAATTTTTTGGTAGGTAGAGGTCCTTACTGGAACTTGGGTAAATGTATTTTTTGTTTCAATCAAAACAACCCATTCCTTTAAATGTTATCCGACGACTAGTAAATAGTAAATCATGTACATGTATAATGTATATTATATAGAATAAGAACACGCTACTGGAACCAATAAGATGTTTTCATATAATAATTTTGCAAATTGTCCAAGATCTTGAAAATAATTCGACAATAAAAAAACTTCTTCGTTTTGTTTTCCTCACACTGGCCAAAGCCATAAATATTCCAATCCCTAATATTAATAACTTCATATACAAATCTTAAGAATTTCCATGATTCATTGATTTCAAGTTAGGAATGTTTGACCACAAGATGGTTAAAAACTTAAGGGCATGAATCAGGATACAGGTATGCGTGGAGATACAATCGTCATATTGTTTATCAGATACATACCATAAGTATATGTTTAACAGGCAAATAAATTGTTGATCTATAAGTGAAGCAAGTTTGTTGTGTTTTTCCAAAAGGGATTAATTGCTGAGCCGGAAAATTTTACAAGTCTAATTTTGTAAGTTGTAAACATGGTCATCGTATAATGAAAGACAGACATAACGTTCTTTAGAGTTCTAGTAATTAAGAACTTCTAAGGAAAGATTTTATGAGCAGGCAATTAACATTGAGAAAAATATAGTGTAAAATACTTAATTTGCATTTAATGCATCTTTAATTAAACGCCAGATTATTAAATTATAATAGTGTG
This sequence comes from Colias eurytheme, assembly GCA_907164685.1. Taxonomy (NCBI): domain Eukaryota; kingdom Metazoa; phylum Arthropoda; class Insecta; order Lepidoptera; family Pieridae; genus Colias; species Colias eurytheme. The sequence goes on along the minus strand of CAJQZN010035731.1, from coordinate 10,022 downwards.
AATAATTACGATCGATATTACGTTGATAATACAATGTTAAGTCTAAAATTTCATATTTCATGACGATTTTTGATTAATTACCAACTCTCGATTCTCAAGAAATATTCGCATAAATGTTTCTTCGATTACGCGTAGAAAGTGTAAGCATTGATCAGTAAAAACACAATACAGCAATGATTGTTTCAAGATTCCTCTCATTCATTGAAAGGAAACGAAAGGTTAAAGTTATAAACGCTGCAAATCATTGCTTTGAAGGACTTTCTTTCAAATGATCAAAGAACTTAGTTATCGATAAAGGCTGTTCCATTGCATTCATTCGTTCAATTATAATGATTAAAAAGTAATAAATTCCTTTGACTGTCTCGCCTGCCTTTGATTAAAATGCACTTTCTTTGAACTTTAAAGTGCTTTAATCGAACCGTTCACATGGTACATGGGATGTAGAGAAGATTTAAACAAAATTTCAATGTGTGCGTTTAACGGCCAGGTGGCAAAACTGGTTGCCGGCCCTCCGCTTCGCCGTCAGGTGTGTTCGCCAACTGCAATTCCAGATTTCTTACATTCGCTCAACATAATACGAAGACTATAATACCCAGGTCTTATAAAAATAATGAATAACATCTGCTCTGAATGCATTGTTTTGATTAAATATTACCAAGTACGATAAGATCTTCTATTCAAAGCGGTTTTATATACAATGCTGAAATTTATACTCCAAAGATTTCTTCGTATAGCAAAATAAACATGCTATGTATTTCTTTTGTTACTCTCTCTCTTGTGCGTCTACTAAAATAAACAATGACGACGAATGATGATAAAATAATATTAGAATATGTTGGTATTTTTAGTGAAGTTATGATTGTTAGTTAAGTCAAGAATTGTCAGCTTGTCCTTAAAAATAATCTGGAATTCTCGGAGTTGTGTTGATATAATTACAGTGATCTTCCTTGATACTCAACTTTCTCAACTGGTGCGTCATGTCTGCTTTTAATTTTGATAATAAATTTCATTTGAAGCAAGCGCAAGAGCACGAAATTAAAAGAAAAATGTTGTGATGAAGAGATTTTCTAGTTAATTGTTAGTTAATTGAATATCTGTACTATGTCGTGTGCGCTTTTACGTCTATTTTTTAATCTATTTTATAACAATGTTCCTACTAATCTTTCTAGTCTTCTAGAACGATGTTATCATGTTATCAAGAGGGCAAACATAACAATGGCAAGAGATAGACATGAGTTAGATAAGGGCGATCTAATGAAACAAAGATGCGACGTCTGTTGTGTTTATCTAAATTCTCTCTAACTACGTCTTGCATTATGTTATTACGAAAAGTGATCGTGCTGTAATTACTATCACCTTTCTTATCAATTTTATTATATAACAAAAACACGCTTCTTGCTCGAGTGTCTCAGTATTGAAATACATTACTATACTGAATGATTATTTGCATTCAATGTGGTTCTTTCTTTTGTTGTCGTTCATCTACTGTGCTGGTAAAAAGTCATTATTATGCTTAGTGCAGCCTTGAAGCTTACTAGATAATTATATGTGAACTCGCTGTATTTATTTTCTGTTTATTATAAACTCACCGTGATGTTATTACAGCTCTTTATGGTCACGGTAGGTCCAATCAATATGCAACCGTGGTGTAAACCGCACGGTAAGTGCTCTCAGTTTCTCTCTGCTTGACATCCACTTGGTTATTGATTTGCATGCCTTCCTCTCTTCCTGTGATCACTAAACTTCACGTTAGAGGTTCAATAGCAAAACACAAACAACCGTGATATATGAACGGGACAATCGAGCGTTTCACTTGTCACTCAGGTACTTATCTAAGATAATGTATAATATTGTCATAACATCAGTACAAAAATCTTAAATACGTATGTAGGCCGACGAATTTCACTTCAAAGTCGTATTGATTGTGGTCGGATGGAATAAAACAATGGTGAACACAGCCAAAACAATGCAACAACGCGAGGCGCGCACCGCACGTGCCGCCTCGCTCGCGGGCACCTCAGTACTGACGGATCCGCGGTCGGATCGGATCACGCGCGACGGGGACGACTAGACGCGTTCGGAGTGCGTCGGAGCGAGTTGCTAAAGATTGCCATGCGATGCATTCGCACGCCCGATGAATTTGGCCGTCTGAACAGAGCAAGGTGAACCATGGTGGTTTATTTTCAGTGTGACGTCAATGCTCTGTCAAAGCGACAAACAAGCTCTACTTAAAACTGTAGGCACTTGAAAGGTCGCTAGACTGTTCCTAGCTTTGTAAACATTAACGCTTACAGCAATTTCACATTGGCTAAAGGGTAACCATAATTTGTATGAACTCTAGGTGTAACTAATCGTACTTTAATACCTTCAAATTGGTTTATATAATGGATGGCATAAGCACCCAAAAATAGGACAGTCAATTTAATTCATAATTTGTTTATTATAAATTACCTAGATCATAACTTTTTCATTGTTTGGAGATCTATTTTATGTAAACCCATATATTATTATAATAATCACATAAATTCCAGCTAGTGACAATAAATCTACAGCATCGAGGTGATAAATCATAACCATCATAACATAACGAGAACATTTGATTGATAAAGAGTGTAACGTAAACATAAAATGATTGAGTAATGTTTATGCTCTTTATATTTTACGACGATAATAACTACAGAGACACTATTCTTTGTACAGTCAGCATTGTTCGCGCCAAGCTGTCGACTCTTATCAGTAATGGCGACGTGTTACCAGCGTTATCTCCACAGATTATTAACTGTTTGCTTGTACATTACACATAAACAGGAAAAACGTTATGTACGAAAAATTCATCTAAAATTTTGTATTTATTTGGTGATGAAGTTTAATTGGTTCGTGCCCAATATATAAGAACGTTTGTGTTTCTAATAAGTACTTAATTACAATTTTCAAATAAAAAGGATTAAATCACATGCATCAATGAGATAAGTTAAAGTTTAAGTCTATCGTGTGATTCGATCTCTATATACTTATAATTATGAGATATATCCATAGTTCCTAACAGATTGATATAAATTGATGACAAGTACGAGGCATCTGATTGTTTCTTTGCTTCACCAGAAGAAAAAAATACTGCATTATTAATTATTATTGACTTCAATATGGCCAAGATTGATTGATTTGATTCATCAACGTAGGCGTATTTGATCTGTCTTTCAGAATGGAACATCTGTAGGCTTAGAAATGCCAGTATTTTTGTTTTAATAATAATTCAGGCCACAGATTCAGACGCTAATAACAGGCAGGCCATAAATCGTTCTAGGTTTTTACAAATCTATGTTAAAGTAGAACGATGCATATTTTGTGCCTAAAGCCTTAATAAATAGTCAGTTAGACTAATCTAATCTCATACTTTTCTTCTTATCATCATTTTTAAATTTGAAAGACTCAACAACATCGGTAGGTACATAAGATTTTTCAGGTGAGAAATATCTTCACAAGATCTAAACGTATTTATGCGACATAAAATTTGTCACGAAATTCAAAATAGATCAGGATTAATTGAGGTAGGGAGTGACTCTCATGAAAGTTATTTTCGTAATACAATTGGCGTTTAAACCGATAATAGATGTAGGGGAAAAACTAAACCACTATATCATGAGGTTTCTTTAAGCATTAGGGTGAGGGTAGAACCCCGACTTGTTAGTTGTGACCAATATGTCAAGTATTCATGATTTATATTTACCAAAGGAAATTAGCTGTAAACGTTGCCTAGCAACAAATAGCAAACTTTCGAGAATTAAGTGAAAATTAGAATTTTATACTCCATAAATGGCTACTTGCAATATTGCAACGGTAAATACCTATGCATGGAAAATAGAACAACTGAAGTATTTTGATTTTAATGATCTGAATGAAATTTCCTTAATTTATAAAACAATAAAAAAAGAATTAAATAGAATTTTAAGTGGTCATTTGAGGAACGAAGGTACTTAATTTGTGAAAAGGTTTATTTTATAGCGCCAATTTTACCATTTAAATAAAGGTTTACGGGTAGAAAATGCTATGTAGGTTACAGTATTCACAACTTTAGTCATTTAATTATCAAGAACATGGCGTTTATTGCACTCAGGAACGGCTATTTTTTAATCTGGATAAGTAAAAGGAGTAGAAGATACTTTCTTTCTGTTTTAATTCAACCTGGATAAGTTCGTGCGAGAGGGAGTGCATATAATATGTACCATTATACATAATATGCGCCCCCTTAGAAGTGTTACTTAGAATACCCCTAGAAGTGTTAAATTTCAAACTACATTGCAATCAATTGATTAGAATCAATAATTATATTCAATGTAGTTATTTTATGTTAAAATCATACAACTACTTTTCATTTCAAATAAAAATTATTAAATATGAACCTAGTAATTATGATTGATTTTATCTATTTATGCTCAGAGCAGGGTATAGGTTTTGGAAATGTAATCTTTAAACTAAATGACTTTATGAGGTCTTAGAATAAATCCTTTTAAATCGTTTCAGCAACGGTAAATAGTGAATGAGCTTAACCTAATTAAATGTAGGCTAATGCGCACTTGAAGGTTTAAATTTTGCTTTAACAGTAAATTGTTTACATTTGTAGTGATTGACAGAATCCCCTTTATGATGTATCGCCTATATTGCACAAAGAAAAGAATGTAAAAATGGACGTGTGTGCCGAGCACACGTGTTAGAAGTGAAACTTCTTTGACAAGATTCAGAGATACCAAAATCTTACTTTTTGACTGACTGGAGTAATCCATGACGTGACGGTATTGCCATGACGCGACCTTGAAAGTTTACTCTCAACGCACCTAAATTATTTACACTTCAAAACAAAACATGGTCGGAATTAAGACGAACTATACAAAAATGCATTTAACCATAATTTTAAGCGACGAAATAGCTTCTAATGGTACAGTGGTATTTATAAAATTAGTTCTCAGTAATGTCGAAAAAAGGCTCTTCGTGTGAGGTCCCATTTTTGGTAATTAAGGTCTACAAATCACTAGTATCCGAGCGATTAAACATTAACAAATTAGAGTGACCTCTTTTGTTCTTACTTCCTCAATAGTTTTTATTTCCAAATATCTTTTACCTAATTTTGACAGTTTAATTTGAACAGAACTCTGAAAAATTAGTAAAATATTAAATGTTGCATAAATCACATGGATTTCATTTCATTAATGTACCTAATTTCTGTAATATTATATGTACTTTTATATTTTGTCGGTTATACTAATATCGACCGTAAAGTGTTCGAGTTGCTTTAAAAAGAGATGAACGATATCTTTAGAAAATGAAAATGTTATTTTATAGTTTTATGATTCCCTAGCTATGTATTGACTGTTACAGTCAGACTGCATTACCTATGTAGGATTAACAAATCCAATTATGAACTCGACATAATCATTACATAATTTACACTAATTGTTTACAGCCATTGATGAAGTGATTTAATTAAATATTTTATTCTAGGAATTCATTCAAACTGTATTTAGATTCATTCATTTAAAAGTTACAATGATTTCTTTACTACAGACTGACATTTTAAGTATAGACTGAAATGGGAACAGTGGCAGTTTAGTTAAAGACTTTAAAGTGTTAAAAAAAACTGATATCCCTTGAGAAAAAAATAATCCCTTAGATATATTCATATTATATTTCCATTGTATCGAAAAGTTGATAATTAATCTCATCTTAGATCGGGATCAAATTTTGTAGAAGCGAATTAATCAATAGGAGATATTTTAGACGAAACTAATTATGTATTATCCCAATTGTACGAAGACAATGACGCACTTAGGTTAATGTAAATAATGTATCCCTGTTCCCTCCACTATAAACGGATGAGATAAGGTAAAATATATTATGAATGTACGCAGACCCTTTGTTGTCAAAACCGTGACTATAGCAACGCAAAGCCTCTCTTATAATATGATACTCTTCCCCTTTTAATTATTCTGAATACGGTGTTTTGTTGTGGTTTTTCATTGAATGAAGTAAAAATGTAAAACACTTCACGCGTCACACTTTAAATGCGAGAAAAGGGACAAATGAACATGTTTAGAGTTTAACATTGAGGTAACGTTGTTTGAGTGCTTCTATGCAGATTCAGGTATAAATAAATATGCTGCAGTACCTATAGAAATTTACCCTGATATAGAACGAAATACGGTCATTAACCTTTGGTAAAAGGAAGCATGATGCCGAAACACGGCCAGGAGTCGACTTAAAAAGGACAAATTGCAAGGACTGCTATCTAATCCTATATGTTGTGTATGCGGAATGCTCTGTATGGCTTTTCTTCAATGCAACCGACTCAATGTAAATTGTTTTTTACGGTACAAATGTTAGTGGTTTAGTTAAACGCTAACTTGATACTTAGATCATTATTACTTAATGATCTAAGGCTCGATAGGATCATTTTTAAGTGATAAGGCTGTCAATTATCATGACAAAAACTGACAATGTAAATTGTAAATAGGTAAAGTGTAAGTACTTAAGTACGGTGATTACTATAAGAATGTTGTATATAGCCCATAAATGAAAGGTTTTTCAGCGCTGAATTTTATTCAGAAATCTCTACAAAACTTGCTCTATTTCAACACATGAATGAGGTGCTTTATGCCGTTCGTTTTTGCTCTTTTATGTTTTCTATACACATTAAAGTTATTAACGAATCAAAACCAAAATCAGGCTCAAATAGAATAACATAATATTTGATTCGAATTATAGTATTAAAGTAAAAAAGGACTTAACATTAATTTTAAGCATTGAGTACAAGAGTATATTTACGTGATTTATATGTAATTACTGCAAACATATTATAATAAGTACCTACTTACCTACTTGTATTCATTGAATTAATTGTTTAAAACACTAGTAAATTCCCTTCGTTGTTTATTATGTAGGATACTTACATGAGATTTATTATCTAACGTTGCGTAGCTATTTTTAGACCCAGACCTTCTGTGGGTGGTCCTTGGATCATTTTGCGGCTAACCCTCTTTATTGTTTAGTTTAAATAACGTTGAGGCTTAAGTCATTCATGTAGGTCATTGAAAATTATTTATGAATTGATAAATACGTTATTTATATCTAAATAAATAAATACGGTTTTACTTTATGTGAGATTTTAAATTAAATATTACCTATACTCTATACTCTATAGTATTCAAATTGAGTGATAGAGCCCTTCATCCAGTTCTGCAAGAGTGAAATATTGGGGTGCATTCATCATTACCTCACCACCTAGACATACCTAGCTTTTGTACCTACTAGGGAAATTATTTTCAAAATCGGTTCAGTAGTTCCCGAGATTACTTCCTTTCAATTACACACGCAAGATTGTATGGACAACAACGTAATTATATGTATTTACAACTATATCGAATCTTAGCTAATCTAAGCTGGAGTGCCTCCATGTACCTGTAAGAAAAAGAAAAACCTTTTCTTCAGTAATTACTAGATTCTCCTCATTTTGTCTGAACTTAATTTCGTTTCTCAGGTAACTGGGTCAAGCTCTGCGACGATAATAAAACCTTAACGACGTATTATTTCGTTTAGACGGATAGATTGCGAGTTGCGAGCTTTTTCTGCGAAACTGATAAATATAAATATGAAGAACTCTACAAATCTACAAATTATTGAAATAATTTTGAAACCGGTTCTATTGGACCTAAGATCAGCGCGTTCAAACAACACACAAATCTTCAGCTTTTTATTAAAATTATAGATGTAAAGTATGATGTATATAGTATACTAGCTTTCCGCCCGCGGCTTCGCCCGCGTTTTCAAAGAAAAACCCGTTCCCGTAGGATTTCCGGGATAAAACCTATCCTATGTCCTTTCTCGGGTATCAAAATATCTCTATACCAAATTTTATGCAAATTGGTTCAGTAGTTAAGGCGTGATTGAGTAACAGACAGAGACAAAGTAACTCTGTCTGAGTTACTTTCGCATTTATAATATTAGTATGGATTGGTCTGCTCCTTCATACTAAACTTATAATCTGGATACCACGGGATAACCATAGATTACACACTTGGGTAACTATGGTCAGAATCTAGAAGTAAACAAATTACAGCATATTTATTTAATATTTATTTACAAATGCAAACTACATTACGTAACCTACCTTTGAGTCTTAAGGAAACTCGAGAAAAACTATTTCGCCTTATAAAGTACAAATGTATGAACATCTTTTTATGTTAATAAGTAAAATAGATAATATTGAATAATAAGTTTATAATGCAAAATTTTAATTATCATATAGTTACATATGTATAATTTTATATTTTATATTTGTATAAACTTCTCTCGTCTCCCACGTAGCGTAGGACTAAGGACGCCCTGTAGCAAGGTGGAGCGACGATACGCAGGATTGCTGGTACAGAATGGCGGCGAAAGGCTGAAGACCGAGCCAAATGGCGTGCCTTAGGAGAGGCCTATGTCCAACAGTGGACGGAGAAAGGCTGAAGAGAGAGAAAGAGAGAGAGAGTGGTCTCCCAGAAAATTATTTGTTTTTAAATTTCTTAATAATCTAATTATATCGCCTGTTACTTTGCCCGAATGGATGTATTCCACCTTATTTTCCATTTTATAATAGAGTGATTTTTTAACTCTCTTTTTTATACAAACAAATCGTATTACATGTGTGAATTTATAATATGTACTTAAATGTAGAATAGACAGATACCTGTAGGTATCTATATGTTGAAAAGGCATACCAATTATGATATACCATATGATAATTAATATACTCAACCAGCTGAGTTTTATCCCACATAATATAATAAACTATAAAATAAAAAGCTGTGCCGCTTATAGTTAATCAAGAGAATTTAAGAGCCAGTTTGAAACTTGGCGTATGGGAGAGTAATAAGAACTTGTTTAATATTATCGTCAGACTTAACTTACTATGTAAGGAAAATATAAGGTTTTAATGTGTGGAATATTCTACCTGCGTCTCATCAATACTGTTTAATCGGGAATATCCAAGAATTTCTTTTAGCAAGCTTCAGACACGCTTTGATGTGGTTTTTTGCTCTCCGATTTTCAGTTCATTGAACTTAATGCTCATCGAAATAGAAAGGTAAAAGGTTAAATGTTTAAAAGCAATTTCAATTTACTAAATAGCTGGGAATATGCTCAAAATAAGAAAAACTAAGATCAACATAGAGCCAAACGTATTTTTAAAATCAAAGACTTTGAAGAAAAACAGTCAGGCTACTATCACGGATAATATAATACACTAGGTAATATCATTGACAAAAGAATGTGTATGTAACACATTCAATTTTTAAAATCGTTGTTTGTAACTACATTTAAAATTCAATTCTGCATTTATAAAAACAAACTCCGTAAAGAGAAACGTTTGTATCAATCAATAATATAAAAAAAAACCAACAACTAAGAAATTGTAAAATGTAGATCGAAGTTGTAAATCACTACCTCAATGGCGGGGCTATAAATAAAAACCGGGTCAATTGATCTCACTGCATCAATCCGACATTATCATTTGAAGAATTTCAATAAATAAAAAGAATTTTATTTATGAACTCTTGTATAATTCATTGATTTTGTCTTCAACTTTGGTGCATTGACTTCTTTAGTGCAGCGTTTAATTTGTTTTATGTATTATTAGCGGTCCGCCCCGGCTTCGCCCGTGGTACATATTTCGCAATAAAAGGTAACCTATGTTCTCTCTCAGGGTCTAAAGATTATCTGTGCTAAATTTCATCAAAATCGGTCCAGTAGTTTATGCGTGAAAACCATACATACATAATTACAAACCTTTCCTCTTTATAATATATATAAATATGAGTATAGATGAATCAATTTACTCTGTATGTTGATAATAAGTCTCTTTGTCAAGAAACTGCGTAAGTATATGGTTTATCGAAACTTAAGAATGTTGAGGGTACTTTTCCTATTATATGTATAGTTTTAAAGTGGTTCTTTATCAAATCAGACTCTACCATAAAGATGTATAAAAAATG